>JAOEHY010029848.1:9875-57218 GCA_025447955.1 Psilopsiagon aurifrons | reverse complement strand
CACCTTTCCGGCTGTGTCACTATGGTTGTTTGTGTCCCGGAGGGAAATGATTTTAAAACAGCTCGGTGCTAGGGTGAAAGCCAGCTCCCTCCCCCCCCCCCCCCCCAGCAGCAGGCATCAATGCCAGCCTGGCTGTGACCTTCTGTGCAGCCCCTGTGCGATGTCTTAATGTCCCTCCAGAAAGACCAGGTTCTGATCTATTTTAGATCACACTCAAGAATACTTCTTTTTATCATGTAAAGCTTTCCTTAGGGCAGCAGGAGAGGTGTTGAAGCTGCAACAGTATGGGTAAACTCCCTGGGAATACTGAGCTGCATCACCTCCAAATCTGTCGTGCTGCAAACCTAGGTTTGGATTTTTTCTCTTTCAATGAGAAAGATGAAGAGAATCTGTATAGGCACAAACTCACATGTATGTATTGCTCCCAGCACTTTCCTGGAAAAGTATAATCCACTTACTGTATTCTTACTTGCTCCATCCGATTGGAAAGTGTTTAGCTGTTACCATGAGGATCTTGGGATAAGACTCTAGTCAGAAAGGATCCTGGCAAACTTTCTTCTGTTTTTAAAGCTGCCTAGTGATCCTGGCTGTTTGAACTCTGCAGTGCCAAACTGGCTTGTCAACACCAAAGTCACATTTTAACTTGGCTTGGCTTTCTCCCTGGGAGTATTGACATTGCAATAATATTTTCAGTCTGATGTCAAGAAGTTCTATCACCAGCATGCTGAGGAGTGATGAAACCTGACGTCCTAAGTAACAAACACTGCCTGTGCATTAAAGGATTAACAAATCAGTAGTGGTTATGGAAGTTTTTCTGGCTTCTCTCCAAGTGCTAAACATAGAGCGGAAGAGTGCTTCATCCAGAGACACCCGAGAAGGCCGGTGCTGCAAATTATATTGGAAGTTTACAGGAGGATTTATATTACAGTGTCCGACGACACAATGCCTCTTTGCTAGGTGGTGCATCCTGAGTGGGATTTCTTGCTTTATCTTCTTCGGCATCTGGGGCTGGAAGCTATGCTGTGAGATAGTGCCTTTGTACCACCTTCAGGCATGGGATTAAGTTGATGTAGGGGTCCTCAGCCTGTGCTTTTTCTTCTGCTTCCTGACATCTCCTTTCTCTTCTTTCAGAAGAAGAGGAGCTCTCCAGCCTGTGCTGAGGCAGTTGCTCTGCCCTGTATGTGTTTCCTACAGTGCAGGCATGCTGGGATTCACAGTTCTCTTTTTCTGGTGACTCATTTGAACAGATCAATGGCAAAAGCTTTTCCTCCCCTTGGGAGATCAAGGAGTACCATCTCATGAGGCACACTTTGCAGTAGGAGGAAATTCAATGGAGAAGTGGATGTTACTTATGATAGCCATGTATGGATTTATCTGGTTCTTTTGGTTTCTAGGGAAGGAGATCTGTATTTCCAATCGGGAAGTGAGCTTCTGACATTCCTAACCCATCAGTAATCATTGCTCTTTCCATTCTCCTTTCTCTGAGCAGAAATGACCTCAGATGTATACCTTTCTTTGACTCAGGTTTACACTGTCATGTTTTGCTGGCATGGTTGTGTTAACTAGGAAGTCACGCTCTTGGATAGCATTGCTGTGCTGGCAAAATCCCTGCCAGCAATTGTAACAATGCACAGCTTTTGTTGCCCTGGTTTATATTGGCTAGGGAGATGCAGTAGTGCATGTTGCTACCAGAAAAGGGCCCCTTAATGCCTGCTCATGGTGGTAGTTCTCTGTGATGTAAGCACAGTGGCAAAGGCCCTGCGGAGGAAATGGGGACCTCAGTGTCCTGGGGTAGATAGTGTCAGCCTTTCTCACAAGTGTAGCTGGTTTATGGAAGTTACAGTTGAGGTGTAGTGAAGATGAATGTAAGCTCTGAGGCGTGTTGGGTGTTGGCTTTGGAGAGCTTCACAGGCATCACTTTTGTAGTCTCACATTCTCTAGGGAAGAAGTGCACTAAGTTCTGCAGTGTGCGTGCAGTTAATTTATGCAACATCATGTGGGAGAAGTCTTGCTTTTCCACTGTGTCATTGTGGGAAGTGACAGAAGAGCTGGTGTTAATGTCTCTTTTGCAGTGTCTGATGGTTTAGATGAGATGCCTTCCATATTGCTAAGATACAGCCCCTGAGATGGGAGACCATATTTGCTTTCTATTCCTCTGAGCTGAAAGTTTCTTGGCAGAAAATAGACCCCTTAAGCCACCTCACAGTGCCCCGTAAGCTAAAAATGAAGATTATTTAGTTAAAATTGCCAAATAGATTTCATTATTACCAGCACTTCACAGTATTTCAGCATCTCCCTGCTAGCTGATGGGGATTTAGAGTATCCTTGGAAGCTTTTCAGAGCACACCTGGAAGGTCTTGAAAACTGGTTAGTCTTATTTTTAAGACAGTGCATACTTAGCCTGACTTAAAAGAAGGCTGCAGCTCTACAGATAGTAAAATAACAGTAAATAAGGCCTGTAAACACTGCTATTAAAACAGAGCTGAAGGTTTTGAACTGGTAACTTCCATGGCGAGGGCTTCTGCCGGCTGCCTCAGTTCTTCTGAGGCAAATGTGAACTTGGCGCAAACATGCGCACAGCAGGCAGTTTGTAGCATATTGTTCTGAAAACAAGGGGGAAAAGCTGGACCCCAGGATTGAAGAGAGCCTGAGACTCGTTAGTACTGCAAGGAACAAAGGTGTAAATGTCGTTCAGCGGAGAGCTTGATCTCTTTCTGAAGAGCAGAGGATGGAGGAGAGAAAGGAATTGCCCACAGTGTGCTAGCTGGCTCCAGGAGAGTCAGAGTGCAGTTTCCTCTCTTCTTTATTGTCAGACACTTTTGTGCCAAGTCTGCCATTGGCAGTTCCTGCTGGTGGAGCTGCCTCTCTGCTCTCAGAGCTGCTATAGGGTCTTAACATTTGTGCCTCTCTTTGAATTGCGGGTACAGGGTTTTGTTGCAAGGCCATGGCTTGTGCCAGGAGTGTTGCACATTCCACACAAAGTGGAACGAAATTACAAACCTGTCTTATTTCCCCAAAGTCTACCTACTGTTTGTGTGTGAGAAAGATAAGTATAATTGCTTTAATTTAAGGTCTCACAAGGGAAATTGGATATTTTTTGCAAGAGAAAGCAATCCAGACATGAAAGCTTTCCAGTGTGTTTGGTCTCCATTTATATTCAGCGTACTGAAGGGGACATGCCCTAGGTTACTATATTACCAGTTTTATGTGCTGTTTAAATGTTTAGCTGCATATTGATTTTAACTAATCAAAAAGGACATGCATATTTGGGGTCTTTAAGCCAAATACTTCTTTAAAGTCAATGGTGAGTCTTTCTGTAGGACTCCATTCATTTTCATTATATGTCATGCAGAACCAGGTTTTCATGAGGCCTTTCATGAGACCTCTCTCCAAACTTTGATTTAGGCCTCTGTAATTGCGTTGCATTTTGCTTACATGTGTAAATGCAAAAGATGTTAACAGAATCCACCAAATGTAGCTTCCTTAGCTGTGGCAGCACTATGTCCCAAGTGTTTTTCATTTCATCTCCTTCTTATATGGTTTAAAATGACAAGACTGATCTGACCAATTTGCTATCAAATAAATGGACCTGAGATTTAAGTATACAATATGAATTTATTGAATAAAATTTGTTTGGTTTTCCCCAAATAAGAGATGTACACTTTTATAAGAGCTGTTTGAAGATGTTTCAGATTTGCATCCAAAATGCTTTCAAGCCCTTTAAAGACAGTAGAGTTCCTTCTCTTGACTTTAGACCTCAGAGTCTTGGGCTGCTACCTACCAAAATAAATATTCTCTTAGTATTTACCTCCTGTCAGTGGTAGCAGCCTGTGTAAAAAGCAGGATCAATGACAGAAATGAGCTTCTGCAACTTGCCGTGAACACTGGGTGGTATAGTCTGTATTCTGGGGGTTGTCACCTGTGGAATCAAGGTAAAATAACAGTAAATATGCGAGAATGTCACCCAGAGTTCCCCAACAACCTAGGTAATATAATTCAAGGAGTTCTGAATTCAGAAGTCAAATTACAGATGGAAACATACAGTATTGATGGAATCTTAGGGATCTGAGATTATCATATCCTTTCAGTTAAGTCAAAGTTTTCAAAGGGCTGGAGCTGCATTTCTCTGAAAGAGTGTGAGTGTGAGGGATGCACACACACAAAGCTCTGCCATGCCCCATTTGTTTCTGTTTTGGGTAAGAAAGACATTGGGTTTAATGAGGCTCAGTTTAACCTCCAGCTGTGAAATGCAGGATTAGTCGTATCCTATGCTTAACCAGCTTTGTAATAGTTTCACTAGATTCCACTTCTTTCTGTATATGAAGACAGGGTCAGGGAAAAACCTCTTCAACTGTAGTTGGGTCAGGCTATAGAGAAGCAGCATTTTCTGCGTTTGTAATGAGTAGAGAGGTTCAAAGTACACATGTTCTCAGTGGTCAGTCCATCTGAGAAGGACTAAAAAATGTTATAAAGGGAAATTAAACAGTAGCTGTAGAGGCTGCAGATTTTTTCAAGAAGTTCAATGCCAAAGTCTAGATCAGCTCAAGAAAATCTCAGTGTCTGGTATGTGAGAACAACTTGGGGATATATGGGAAGGATGTTAATCATTTATTGCTTTGGAAAAAAAAAGAGAGGCTCCACCCAAAACTAGAAGTTTGTGTCAAAATTTTCAGGGTTTTTTTTGCTTTTCATGAAGCCAAAAATGCAAATTAAATCTTTGTAGGAGACTTTTAAAGAATATTCAAGATATCTCATAAAAATTTAGACTGACTGTAACTAATTCTTCCTGACCACTGGAGACCTTGTTCGGCAGAGAGCTTTGACCATCTGAGTGGTCCTCCAGAAGAGAGGGACTTAAGTGTCTATCCTGCCTTGACTGCTGCTCAAAAGGAGAGAGGGGCGAACAGCAAAGCCCTTGGCCAGCTTGGTCTCAGTATCAGTTGAAGCCTCCAAGGAACCTCTTCTGATTTGTGAGAAGGGGAATCAGGTCTTCGCCTTCCTCATTCCCAGCTCTCTTGTTCTATGGAATGTGGGAAGTGTCTTGAAGGCAGCCTCAGACATGCTGCTGTGGATGAGCTTCTGGGAGTCGATGTGGTAGTACCCATTGGCCTCGTTCCATGGAGTGCAGTTAACAGAAGAAAATAAATAGTGACTCTGGGAGATGGTCCAGTGAGTTTATTTGTGTGTGTCCACATCTGTATCTACTGGTCTGATGGAACTGGGGCAGCATTCGTTAGCTTCTTCATTGACATCCCTAATGAAGAGATTTATTTTGGTGCTAATGAGCCATGGATTGGGTCCATTAGTCTGAGACTCTTAAACTCATTGCATACAAACCACAAACCATATCAATGGTTATGGCTTTGTTTGGTTTTGTTAACTATTGAGCTGCATTTCTGCTTGGGTTATAGGCTGTGATGCTTGAAGCTCATCTGCACCAGCCCATATTCTCTCTTGAGCAAAGCCTGCCAGTTGTGTGATTATAATTACGTACTGCAATTTGATTTGAGCTGATTATCTGAGTCTCCCATGAGTTACGGGATTGATCTTTCTCTGCTGATGTAAAACAAGAGGGAAAAAATACAGACGCTCTTTAATATTAACAGTGTACTACAGTTTGCTACCTCAGTTGCTACAGAGAATAGAGGTTTGAAACTTGCACTGCTTTTATTGCCTGTACCCCACTGAGATGCTAATAAAAATATTTTTCCAGGAGTGGTTTTACATGGCATAATCTGTCTCTTACTGACTGTCTCCTGATATTTATTAAGCTTTTCCTGCTGTTAGCTCCCCTGACAATAGAGAATTTCAGTTGTCACCATTGCGACCAGGTGAAATATGCTCCTTCAGCTTGTATGAATGCAGCTCATGATATGAGGAGAAAGAGCATAGGCAGAAGTGGGGATGCTTGTTCCTGCATTACATTTATGAATAGCTGGTATCCAGCTATGGCATAACATCCAGAATGCATCCTTACAGTTCCCTGTGCTGCTGTGCGAGGGCTGCTCACCTCATTCTCAGGGTCATACCATTTCCAATTCCACATGAACAACTGAAAAAGGCTTTACTGCTGAAGCTGGCTGAGGTTGTGCTCATGACCTCTGGCTGAATACTGGAGAGGAAGTTGTGACAATGGGTGTCTTGGCAGACCATCATCCTCTAAAACCTTTGTCACCAGTTTAAGGAATGATCCTTGAATGCGCTGCATGTGCAACAGGCATATGAATGAGTGTAGAGGAATCTAATCTCTCCTGTTACAGAAAGCTCATATTATTACATGACATAGAGGATGTTAAATAGGTTTAATCTCATCCCTTAATTTTTTTCTTATTTGCAGAGTTCTTTCAAAATCAAAGAAGTTGATTTTTTTTATTGCACTCTCATGTGTGTAATTTCCAGTTTGCCTGATAAATGCTGTTGAAGTTAATGGGACTCTTCACATATACTTAGTCAGATGTGTGCTTTACTGAGCTTATTTTTGCTTTAATATGTCTTGTAGTGATAACTGCAATTACTGAACCTTAATTCAATTATTTGCTAGCTTCACACAGTGAAATTGCCCATCTCTCAACTTCCTAGTGCATGAGACCCTAAAACATGGATTAATGAGATAAGGAGGAAATCTCTGTGCAAGGTCATGTGGTGTAGGATGTTTGCTGGGGCACAAGGCTGCCTCAAAGAGTCACTTGTGTGTGGTGCTGTGGTCAGAAGAAAACAAGGCCATTGCCTGGATGCCCGTGTGAGACATGTACAAGGCAGGTGCTTTGCAGCATCTTCTTCACAGTGTCTCAGATGTGTTTCTGCTTTGCTTTACCTGGGCAAAATATCCCTGCTCTGCTGGGATTACTAAGGATATCTTGGGTCAGGCTGTTCTTACAGGATGGTGTATTCTGATAGTGCCGTTGAGCTCTGCAGGCATGGTAAAATATCTGTAGTTGTGAAGAAAAGTAAGTTGATAATGCTTTAGCAACTGTTTGTGGGGTCACAATGCTCTAAATCAGAATAGTAAGATGTTAATGTTTCTGTAATTAATGATGGGTTCTGCAGGACTTCACTCATTAATATGGGAAAAGGGATTGAAGTTCAAAGAACAGTGTTATCTTGTCAAGTGCTGAATGTAAGACCAGCTTATTTTAGTCACTCTGTGGTAAAGATAGAGTTATTTCTAAGATTATAAAAGACCTTTTTTTTCTGTGCAGTTTCTAAATATATAATGTTCTTCTGTTCCCTTCTAGCTGGCTGACTGCAACAGCTTGCCATGAAATTTCAGTAAGGTAGAGAGCTAATGCATCCACAAACAGCTTCTTTCTTGGATTTGAGGCTGCCTTTTAGTATTACTGCTGGTTGGTTAGGGCTCTGATTGCTTGTACTGTCACATGCTAATGTTGGTGATTTCCATTTTTTAATCATCTGAGTCATATTAAATCTGCCTCTAATTATTTTTTGTTTCCCTCCTGTACTTGTGCAAAAGACACTGGTTAGTAATAGCTGAGTTTTGACCAACTTCGAATCAAAGCCATTTGCCTACTTAAAGAGAGGTTGGCACTTTTAGCTAAATTGCTGCAGGAAAGAGCAGTAAAAGATTTTGAGCTAAACATTCCATTTAATTACCCAGTAGCACACAATGGGTTGTTGAGTGTCGAAACTGAGGCAGTTTCAATTACTGGAACAATTATGGTTTAGAAAATTGTTGCTGGTAGGTTTAAGAATTTACATTGCAGTGACAGGCAAGTAATTCAAGTAATGGGCAGTACAAGAGTCCATAAAGATGAAAGCAGCCTGACAGTGGACTGAAATAAAACTTTTCTCCTTTTTCTCTTTGCAAGTACATATAATTACAAGCCCAAGGCCTCAGCAGAATTTTCAAGCTGACATCCAAGATTTATGGGAAAAAGCTAGAATATGAAGTAAGAATGACTTTTTTTTCACATAGACTTTTTTTCATAGAGCCCAAATCCTCGTGAATTTACATGGTCAGGTTCACCCTGGTATTTAAATGACAGCTAAAGGAAATCTTGTGCTTTGTAAAAGGATGGAACAGCCACTAAAAAATGGAAATTGCTTCTCGTTCTGAGGCCTGGGTGATGGTGTGGCATCTTCGTTTGGCCGAAGAAAATCTGAAAATCTGTGACTGCTGTCAATAAGTGTGTCTTCTATTGCCAGTATTGAGTTCTTTGCAGTATGCTTTTCCATCTAATTGCACTTCATGTTAAGATACGTGATTTCTTCTAATGTTATGTTGAATAGCAGGTATAATAGTAATACATTTAAGTGGTGCAGTGTGTAATCTGCTGTCTCTTGAGCTTAGTGCCACTGGGTCTGTGTTGTCGGAAAACCAAGCTGATTATTATAAAGCCTCTAAAATGACAGTCCTCTGGGAAGTCTGCTGTCAGTGACTCACATAGACTTGATTCTCCTCTTCATTCTAGACACATTTTTCCATCCCGTTATAAAAGGACTCCCCAGAGCTAGACAGAAGGGGCGTTTCTAGGACTCGTGGCCTTCAAATTGGTGCTTGGTTTTGGTTTTGTTGTGTTTCTTTTAAAATGGCATGTGGACCAGGAGACAAAGCTTTCACAATTCAGGAGGTTACAAATGAATTACAGAGGCGAAGAGAGCATCATCTAGGAACTCAGGCATGGTCCTCAAGTTCCACCAGCGCCATCTCCACTGCATCCTGCCGTGTAGCAGAAGGATGTAGGTCTCTAGCAGCTCTTCATCACATCTGCCAAGCCTCCACAGGTACCTTGGGCACATTCAGGCAGGGAATGCCCATGTGTAGACACTTGAATTACTCCCAGGTGACCCTGCAGCCTGTGGGAAGAAGGGAAGCTGTGACCTTTGTAAAGGCTTTAATATTTTGCATTTGCATGGCGCAGGGTCAAACCCATCATTTATGATTAATTTTTGTAAAGCTTTGTTTTGCCCTCAGCTGTTACAACTTACACGGAAGGAGAAAGTAGTGTTTTCAATTAAATGCTACTTATGTAACAACCCTGTTTTGAATGCTAATTCATGAATTACTTGTGTTGCTTATTAATTTTCCTCTGTCACTTCAGTGCATAATTCAAATGGAAGTAGTTCTGGCTTGTTTTCTCATCTCTTTCATGACTGCTGGGAAATATTGGTCAAGTAAATTTCTACCTTTCTTGTTCTTAATTTCTGTTAAGAGTGATCCATTTTGTTACGTCAGAGTAGTTCAGAAATAAGTCCTCATCTTCTTTTTTCTCCCTTCCAGCAGAAGTAACACCAAAGGGTAACAGCAAAAGATAATTTGTCTAAGTTGTCTGTGAGTTTTCAACACTTTATCTTCACAGTTGATTCAACATGGCCACAGCACTGATCTGACTTTACTGGACAGAAACGGATAGGAAAATAAATGTTTCTTCATAGTACTTTGACCTTAAAATACCACAAACTATCCATCTTCTTGTGTTATTTGTGTTCCTTTCAAATTGAATCACTCAGCACATCAGGTCAAAAAGTCAAAGGCCACCATTTCTTTTCCTTGTTATCTGGATTGAAAACTTTGATAGGAACAAGTGTTTGCTGATTTTTTAAAAGTGCAATTTTTGGCTTTGGTAAGCACCAAGACTTTAATTTCTATCTCAGGTATTGAAAATGGTACATTATTTTTTATGGAAAATACATAACCACTTTCCATCCATGTTAATCACATTGCTCCTGTTTTCCAGACACTGAAAAAGTTGGGTTTGCAGTCCATTTTTACTAAAAGCCTGATTTGTTAGTCCTGTTCTTTTCTCACTGATATGAATAGGCAAAACTCCCTCCTCTGCCAGGAGGGGCATATCTATGTCCATTTCTTTCATAACAAGGCTGACAAGGATCTTGGGTTTTGGTCAAAGAACAGCATCTTCCAGGGTCACTTGAAGTTCTGCCTAGTTGAAAAATGTAGCAATAAATGTCATGTCAGTCTTTGCAGATAATGAAGAGTTATTGTGTCTGAGTGACCGCTGTGGAGCTGTCAACACTGGTAGTGTGTAGCACAGGTTCATGCTGAAGGTGAAGCCTTGGGTCCTCAGCTTTGTTCCCATGCTCATCCTCCGGTAAAGGGAGGTAACACTGCAGTGCGATGCTGAGTTAGACCTACGGGAGGTCTTGCACTTTGGTACCATGGTAAAAGTTAGGAGATGTTTTCTTCTTCTCTTGTTTCCTTTTTTTTTTTGTTTGTTTGGTTTTTTTTGTTTTGTTTGTTTAATATTTGGGTGAACCTAGTGTTTCATAAGAATTCCATGTAAAAGCTCAGGGGTTACTCTGGAGTAGTCGATGGCCAGTTGTTGGCATTTGCTGAGAGCAAGTGAATTTCAGGTTATGCAAGTTGTAAATTTGATCTGGTTAAGTAAAGACTGTGCGTCTCCTCAGCTCTCTCTTGGTCTCCTTTCCTGTCACTCCCACTCTCTCTGCTTCTCATCTCAGGAAGCATTACCAATAAAACTTCAGTCTAAACAGCACTGTCCTGTGGAGTTTTAGTTCAGATGAAAATGATTTTGTGCATAAATTCCTTGAAATTCCAGGAATATGAAGTGATTTTACCTGAAGAGTAGTTTATTGCAGACATGTTGCCCACTAATTGAGATAAACTCCAACAATGATGATGAATGGCGATGATCAGGGATTCTGTACTTTTAAAGCTCCATTCTGACAAGAAAGGCAATTTGGGATCCACTTACATCTCAGTAATGAAAATTGGGTAAGGTAATAAGAGATTTCATTTTGTGAATGAACTGACAATGTGAATACCAGGATTTTTAATTTAGGTTTAAGTGGAGTAATGGCTACTCATCCTAATGCATCATTAGTCATACAGCCTTTTAATGAGGGATTCGCTTTCTTTCCTGATTAGCTCTAACACTGATAGGAGAGCCCAGTGAATGTGTAAATATTTAGGGAGGTCTGATGAATATGTGTCACTGCACCATTTTAATTTAAAACAGGAAGAAAAAGCTTTATGGTGAAGAAATACACATTTGCTTTTTGTGCTAGGAAAATAAGTAGTGCAGAGCTGTGATTAGTAGGCTGTTGTAAAAAACAACTACAGTAAGATATATTCTGAAACAAGTTCTAGGAAAAATAGAAGGAAAATTGTATTGAGGAGAATGCTGGTGAAAGGGACTGGCCTTATGGCTGCCAGCATCAGGAAAAAGAGGTCCTTTGACCATCTCCAGCATGGATGTGTTACAAATAACAGCAGATGATTATTCTTGCACTACCAAACCCACCCTGGGCCCCGAACACCTCATTCCTCTTCTGGGTAGATCTCTGTTCAGCATTTTTATTTCTTAGATGTCCTTTTTTTTCCTTTTTTCTTTTTTTTTTTTTGTCTTTAATTGAGAGCTTGTTTTGATGTTCATTGAACTCTGTGGGAATCTTTCCATCAAATTGAATTCATTAGGTCAGATTCATAATCAGCAGTCACTGAAACAACCAAACAATAGTTTTGTCACACACAAATGCCCTGTCTTAAATGGGATTTGCTTAAGAAAAGCAATAGAACTAATCCATTATAAACACTTGTTATAGCTGAGTTTTGACTGTATCTGTATATTTACCAAAACAATTTCAACCAATTTAAGCCGAATTGAAATTAATGCAGGCTCTTGCTCCAGGCAGGAGCATAGGGCAGTTAAATGAGATCAGTTTAAACTAGCATATTTTTAGCCACAGCAGTATGATGTTGTGTGTTGATTAGACTTAGGTCTGGTTGCCTTACTGCTTTACTGACTGCCTTATGCTGGTGAGGCATTTTGACTTTCTGTGGGGACAAGCCATAGTGTGGTGAAACACATGCTACATCTCTTGCTACAGCAAGAGAAGAAGTTTCTATGAGGCAAACAAATGTCCACCAAATCTCTTTCTCATGCCCGTTTCTACACTTCTGGTGCCTCGTAGCATGTGACGTCTTGCAAGTCTCAGTGTGATTTGCAAAAGCCTGGGTAGTCCGGGGCCTCTAAACACTATTGAGGCAGTGCGTGTCCTCCTGGAGCAGAGCCTTCAAGGAGATCAGTGACCTCTGTGGTCTCCAGCACAAAGCTGCAACCTCACATTTTTGGTTTGCTGTTTTATTGTACTTTTCCCTTGCCTTGTGTAAGTGCCCACTCTTTACAAATATCAGGGAAGGATGCCTGGGCTGACAAACTAAAGGAGTGGGTAGCAGAGTATCAGGACCTCTCCAGGAGGCTGCCATCCCCCCGTGCACATACAATAGCGAAGAACAGGTTGCACAAAGCGGGGCAGTGGAATCGTAACCAGCCAGAGTAAAATGCTTTCAGGATAACCTCCAAGAGACCCCTACATATCACATGCCTGGGAAAATGCCAGTAAGTGAAGAGTCTTCTCATCATCTTCCTTTGTGACCTACTAACCTTTGTTTGAAAGCATGTACCTCCCAGGCATGGTGGGGTAAACTCAGTTTTGCAGCAGTCACATTTTAGATTCAGCAAGAGTTATCTCGTTCAGATCTTTCTCTGACTCTCCGTTGTGGAATGTGAAAGAAATACAGGCCACGATCTTCCTTGACACCACCTTGTAAATTCAAGGGAATCCCAGACATCCAATATGCTGAAGTCATTCTGTATCACTTGACTCTATGTGAGGCACAACAGTTCTCGGCAGACTGGGTGATACAGGACTAGCATCCGTTTCTCATGATGGGTTTCTTGAAAACTGCCCTTTGCAGCTTGTAAAAGGAAGTTGATAGGGTGAGCGCACTGGGATGGTTGTGAAAGTGCCGGGTCATGCTTGATGTTTTAACCTAAGAAAGCAACATTGTGAAATAAAACCAAAGAAGAACATGTCCTGAAAAAGACCATGGAGCTACAAGAAAATGTTTCTGACACTGGTATAAAATGACGTATCCAGTCTAAATGCACCAATCCTTCTCTGCTAAATGGGAGCAAGGAATGGAAATTAACTTTCTCTATATCCAGAGAGCTGTGCACAGTTGCAGTCTGCAAAGTCGTGGTTATGGTCAGGCCTTTGGGGTTACTGAGGGGGTTTTATATCCCATTGAGCTGATTTATGGGATTTCCTGTTAAATTTTATTGCACCAGTGGCTTTTCTTTGGTTCTTTTGAAGTAGAAAACATCATTTCTACAGCAAATGCAAGTCAAAAGTCCTAGTGGAGCATAAAAATCTGAAAGGTCATGATTTTATTGGTTTGAAATAGAGGACAGTGCACTGTTTGGTACTCTTAAAACCATGAAAAGTTAATGTTTATTGATAATGAAAAGACATAGTCATCTCCTGGACCTTTGATTTTGGCTACTTGTGCATTAGGTTTTTAAGTGCATTTTTATAAATGAGAAACTCTTCTGATTTCTAGGACTGGCCTGCTTCAGAATTACACAGAGAACTAGCAACATGAGGCAGAACCTTTGTCCCAGGGAGATTATTCAGTACTCTCAACACTCAGTGCTGATTCTCCCTTTGAGCACAAACTGTTGATTGCATTTGTCTGACTTCTAGGGTCACATCGACTACCTCTATTTATTTGGCTTTGTTTAAGACCTGTGGGTACATGCAAATTTTAACCAAATAAGAAACTGTCCTTGTGACACACATTTTGCAAGCTTAGGTGGATCACAGTAGCACTCTTATTGCTTTCCACATGCAGATGTTTGGAATAGTGTATGGTGTTTTAAAATGAAAGATCTATAAAAGGTCTCCTGGTGGATTTCTTCTGTGGATTTTGGTTTAATCTGAAGTCTTAAAAATAGTTTTTTTCCATTTGCATTTTAACAAATTTTTTAATGAACATGTAGGAACTTAGGCAAGATAAAAAAGCCTCTTTGCTGTATCACTTAATGGAGCAGACCTTGAATGGTTCACCTCCAACTGCTTGCAAATATTTTCTCCAGGCGTGGGCATGGAAAAAGCATTTTATTGTTCACAATCACTGCTGTTGAAGGGAGAAGTAATGGGAGCGGGTTGCAAGATAGAAGTCGTGGAGAAAACCAATACAGCAGGGGGGATACAGCTTTCCTTCTGGTTAACACAGACTGCCCTGTTTTCTGTTGTCTTTGCAGCAGTCCAGCACGGGGGACCTGAGGACTCTGAGGAAGGGGTTGTCTCCATACCACTCTGAGTCACAGCTCTCATCACTGCCGCAGTATCAAGACACCCTGCAAAACGTAAGAGGCATTTTCTTACCTATGCACACAGAGCCACAGGTTTCCCCAAAAGTGGGCATGGATGGAGGGGTGCACATGAAGGGTACAGGGGAGCTCTCCCAGCTGAGAATTCACCCTGAAACCAGTGGTACACATGTACAGCTGAAACCTGCAGCTGCGGGGATTATAGGGAGCCCCTGGAAATACTGATCTTTGCCTGAGTTTGGGCCATCAGCTTCCCAGCATAGGTTTTTTGGTTAGCTGATGGTCACTGTTGTGCACTGTCTTTTAAAGCAAGGGTGAGTCTTGTTATACCTGCAGCTCCTTCTTTGTCAGTGCTTTGCATGCCTGCTATCAAAAAGCTGGTCGTGAATGAAGCAGAATATGGTGTTGTCAAGTGTCTGGCAGTGCGTGGTTGGGGTTGCTTTAGCAATAAGGTTCTTAAGACTTGCAGGTTTTTCTGTCTCACGAATGAGGTTTATTTTTTCTGAGGTGTGCCTGCATTGCTTCTTCTCGAACAACAGAATAATCTTGATTAAAGCCTCTTGCAAAAGTTGGATACTGTGCTGCTGTGCCAGGGCTCCTCCTGCACTGGTGTGCCAGGCATGGCTGAGAAGGCTAAGCCCTGCCAGACCGCTGTCTTCCAGGTGTTTTCGTGACTGCCTGAGACACTGCATTTGTCTGATGACATTGTTTTCAGGCTGCAGGAAAAGCATGGATGCAGTCAGGGAGCCCTGCTGTGAGTGGGCTTCGAGCATTGTGAACGTGAGCAGCAGCATGATGGCAGAACAGACAGGGGACCTCCCTGCCACCATGTGTCTTTTGCTCTGTGCCCAGGGCACTGGTCAGCAGAGCTGTAGATGCTGCAGGACTAGTTAGTTTTATGTTGTCTGCCTGCTTGCGTAAAAGCCGTTCTGTAGGTTCAGTGTGCCTCTTAGAGCCATAAAACAGAGAGCAATAACAATTTAAGAAAGCACACATAAATAAAACTCCACGTGAAAGCAGAACCCCTGTCTACCCCTGCTGACCTGCAGGATGGATGGAGGCCCTCCAGCCAATAGAAATGGACAAAACCATGCAAATGCTGCGGAAGACTGTGACTGAATATGCTATTTTCTGACTTTGTGCCCCATACATGAAGTCAGGAGACTTTATAGGGAGGGCAGAGAGAGATGAACCTCAAGGTGTTTGGCTTTGCCAATGCCTTAGAGTTCTGGGGATTTTGCTTCACTTCCCTTGTGCTTTGGCTTCTGATCCCCAGCTTGGTTCCAGGCACAGTTTCATGTTTGTTGTGTGGGTCAGGCTGGGATACAGCCAGCAGCTTCCTGAGGAGGAGCTGTGCCAGGGCTGAGAGCTGGCAGGGGACTTCTGTACCTGAGCACTGGCCCCCGCAGCTCACCGGGGCTGGTGGCAGATGGTGCTGCCTGCTGGAACCCTTCCTGGACACTTGTCCCTGCTTTCCCTTCTTCCTCAAGGAAGAGGTGACACATGGCATTTATGGAGAGGTCCAGGTGCTGTGTGACATTTGCCTTCATCTGTCACCCTGGCTGTGTTCTGCCTTCTTTACGGGAAGATGATAGATTAAAAGAAAACCAGCTCTGGATCCAAACCCACATCATCTGGCATACTTACATAGCTATTTATCTACCTATTCCTACCAAAATCCCTTTGGTTTGTGGCTTGACATGATGTATTGTTTTTGTGATGAAGAATAGCAATCACAAATTCATGCAGATGTCTTTGAGCATCTCAGGCATGTCCCAGAAAGTGGACACTAAGATATACCTGACTTTTTCTGCAGCCTTGGGTTTTTGACAGCAAGCATGAGGTTGTGAGAAATTGTTCCTCTTTGTGCCTGCTCAGGCTTCACACATGCGAGTGATGGACAATTGGTGTTGGCTCCAAAGCTGTCACATCTGTTCAGCGTCTTATCGTCTCTGCCAGTGCAGCTTTGGGGAAGATCCTTAGCACATCCCTCTCTGTGACACAGGTTGCATGTAGGCATCACTCCAGCTCTCTTATGGCCCTAATGTACCTCAGTTAATGAAACAATTTGGACCTAGTGGATCCTGGATCATGAACACCAGTGCATGCTCAAGACACGTAGTCAAAAGACACTCAGTTGCAGTCTGTGCACTGCTTAAAGTGCACATCATGCAGATGGAGGATTATAGATTTTCTGTGTGGGTCTGCAGTGGCTACCAAATATCCAGTCCCAGGGGATTAGTTCTGACCTACAGGCCCCTGACCATTGCAGGGGAAGGTGTGACATGCATATTAACTTGAACCATGAGCAGGCTAGTCAAACTCACCAGCCCTGGGGACTGCAAACCAGAGTCATCTCGTGGTGTAGTAGAGGCTCCCCATGTTGTTTGGAAAGTGAGGGTGATTCCCTTGGGCTTAGACCTTTAGTGAGGCATGAGAGGAGGTGACAACAAGCAGCTCCCTGTGGGACCTATGATTCCCCTAGGATAAGAAGGGCAGGCTCTAGGGCAAGCTGGTTGGGTTGGCTTGTTCTTTCCTGTAGCCGGCAGTCTACAGACATGTAATGGTTACTTGGGAAGACAAATGCTGTAACTCTGAACATGTCCCCTTTCTTATTCCCCTGACTTTATATGCTGAGCATGACACCACATGGTATGGAACATCTCTTGGGTCAGCTGGGATCAGCTGTCCTGGCTGTGCTCCCTCCCAGCTCTTTGTGCACACCCAGCTGGTGGGGGTGGTGTGAGGAGCAGACCTTGACTCTGTGTAAGCACTGCTCAGCAATAATTAAAACATCCCAGTGTTACCAGCTCTGTTTCCAGCACAAATCCAAAACCAGCCCCGTACTCGGTACTGTGAAGAAAATGAACTCTACCCCAGCCAAAACCAGCACGCTGAGTGTCAGCAATGGAAATGGCCCCGAAGCATCCTTGGAGGGCTTATGCTTCCAGTTGCTATTTGCCAGGCTGTTGCTGTGTCTTCAGTACTTTGTTTCTTCATAGTAGCTAGAACAGGTATTTTTCACCCATGTTGCATTCATGTCTTACCTGCAGTGCATGTGTTTCTTTCATGACCGCTCCATGTGGATGTGGCAACACTTAGGAAAAGTTGCTGTTCTCAGCCCTCTGATTTACCACAGGGGGCTGTTGGAGGAGTAACAGGTCAGATGCATGTGTGGCTGGAGTGCATAGGGGTGATGATGCTCAGTCTGTCCTAGAGACTTTTCCCGATCAGAGCTGTTCTGGAGTTCAACAGTACCAGATGGTACTGACTTCCCATTTTGTTTGTTGTCATTGTCCAAGGAGTCTGGATTACCCAATCATATGGTCTCACCTCTGGTTAGTGAAATTATGTTTCAGTCACACTGAGGAGTTTAAGGATAATAACATTGGGTTTAAGTAATTGCCATTGGAGGAGAAGAGGAGTCCTGCTGGTGCAATGCTGTGAATCAGGACTGGGAGCCGTGCCTGCCACTGTGGAGGGACTCTTCTCTGCAGACATACATTCCTTCTTTTCACCTCTCCGTGCCTCAGTATTTCCCTTGAAGGATTTGGGTGGGAAATCACTCATTCCACAGCACGGTTTTCAGGCAGTTCTTTACTATTAAGCTAAATAGCACTGAGTGCTCCAGGATCCTCCAGGGGTGGATGCTAAGAGGCGGTGTTTAATTTTTGGAACAGTATAGTGTTCACTTATTTCTCTGTGTCTTTCTGCGGCTTCATTTGAATGATGAGCGAAGACTGGAAGTTGAAGTTGTCCACACTCAGTGTCAGCTCTCATGCTCTCATTCTCTGTAAATCCACCCTATACAGTACTTAACCTTTGGTCACATCTAATGTTTGCTGAGTTACAATTCTGACATGGGGAGAATGTATGGGGGAAAATGAAACTCTCCATCCACAGCAGTAAGCTCTTATTTTGTTTCTAATAGCCATGTTTCAGTAATTCATTTTCTGAGAGGTGAAATCTCCGCTACTGACTTCTGGAGCATGAGGTCCCTGCAGCACAGTTAAGGTGAATGTGGTGGCTGAGGCATGTTCCAGAGCTTGCATTTCTATCTCTTCTGTGCTCCTTTTGGCCTCTTCTTGGGTGCTCTGGCTGCCTACCTGGACACATGGTCTCTGCAGACTTCCACATTCCTGCCTGCTGCTTCAGGCACGTCTCAGTGC
The DNA here is from genome assembly GCA_025447955.1 of Psilopsiagon aurifrons. Classification (NCBI taxonomy): domain Eukaryota; kingdom Metazoa; phylum Chordata; class Aves; order Psittaciformes; family Psittacidae; genus Psilopsiagon; species Psilopsiagon aurifrons. The sequence continues at coordinate 38,935 of JAOEHY010029848.1, read as the reverse complement.
CCAGGCATGAGAAGGTGGACTGAGGGCAGCTCATGCTCCTATGATTGGAGGTGCCTTCACCTTGAGAAGCTTATAAGAGAGCTGCGTGGGGGAGCCATTTATCCATACTGGCATAAAACACCATTCAGGTAGCTGTTACTGCAGTCAGAGCTAGCCTGGCTAGCTTAGTCTTTATATTTACTAGCAGCTTTCATGTAACTTATAATAGGAATTCTGCCTTTGGTGGGAGTAACTGTAGAGGTTTGTAATGGAAACAGTAAGATTTGCGTGGATGGAGTGTGAATGGAAAAGTGTGTGAAAACACCAGGAGGAATAGTACTAGAGCAAGGGATGCAGGGGTGGCCTGTGCTGATGTCCAGAGACACAACTGGCAGCAAACAAATGGGTAAACACAGCAGGATGTGTGGTTTGTGTCAGGACCAAGAGGTCTGTACTGTGATAAGGCCATAGCACAGATGGCTCATCACTAGAAGACCTATTCCCTGATAATGGGAGGAAGATTACACTGTGATGTGCCATGCGCTTCCTGTCATTCCAAGAGAAAGTCTTAGATAAGGTGCCCAAAATGAGGGAGGAGCAACAGGCAGCAGCTTTCCATGGGTTTATGGTGGGTGAGTAAAGCAAGATGCTGGGATAAGGATCAGCCTGTAATAACCATTGACTCCTAAAGCATGTGAAAAATGTGTCCAAACCCCAGTTCTTTGCTATCAATGAGGAGGGATGCCAAAGCTGTCATTAGGATTTGCTGGTGTGTGTCCTGTGTCCTCTGTGTCACACACAGTAACCCTGACCATGCCACGTGGACATGTACCTTTTGGTGAATCCATCGACAAGAGTTTGTAGGTGTGTGAGTGACACATTAGAGAAGTAAATTTTAGGTTAAAAGAAATATCATCTTCCCTTTCCTTAAGTTTTTCTACTGAGTTTGTGCTGTGGTAGTTTTCTGTGTGACCCCTTGCTGAGGGGCAGGAGCTCCCAAGGATGCGCTGGTGGGTGCAGGAGGACATATCTGCGGGTGCTGTAGGTGGTGGATGGAATAAGGGATGTGTGCTCATCTGGGGTCCAGAGCTGGGGGTCCCTGGGGAAAGCACCCGCCGATATGCCCTGTGGGGGCTGAGCAAACCTCCGTCTTCTGAGAAGACAGTGGTGATGGTTCCCATGCTCAGCCTTTGTATACATCCCTAGGGACTACAAGAAGTATTTCCAGAAAAAAAGTGAGATTTCCATTTGGGTATTCAAAGCCATGTCTCTGAGGAGTCTGATTTAGACTATAGCCCAGGCTGGGAAGAGACAATTCTAGTTTCCTCCCTAAACCTACACTAAACCCAGCAAGGTCCATAGGAAAACATGAAGAAGCAGGACAAATGTGGTTATGTGTCAGGGAGCACTCAACTGAGGACTGCCAAGTCCCTGACTTCCTGCATTGCCTCTCTTGTGTTTTTCTTCAGTGCCTGTTTCATGCTGGGTGCAAGGCCTGGGAGATGGCTCTGGCTGGCTGGCTGCAGCACTGGCTTCTTGGGCTCCTTCCTTCGGTTCCGGTCATGCTGTCGCAACCAGCTGTGTTTCATAGCTCTGCCTGTAGAGATGCTTGGGAAAAGCATATTCCGTTTTGCCAGATGGCATGCATACTATTATAACAACAAATCCAAATGTTTGTGGTCTGTAGGTGTAAAGGAAAGGCATTAGATGGGGTGGGAAGGGATGGTAGGAGCATCCTTGGCTGACGCATTGGCTGTCTCCTGAGCAGAGCAGTGGTGAGGGGGTTGGTACGAGGACACGTAGTAGCTAAATCCCTGTCCCGGTGACAGTCTGGTCTCTTCCTGTTGGCTGGAAAGATGGTGGTCTCCATCATCTTTCGTACAAGGGCTAAGGCAGAAGAAATCACAGTAAGGTGACTTGGTATCTCTCCCTCAGCTCCCTGCAGAGGAAGGACCAAGCTTGCCCCTGCATCAGCCTTGTGTTGGCAAGGAGATGTGGCTGTGGCCCAAGCCTAGTCTCAGATCTCACTGGGAGGCCCAGAACAAGTCTGCTAGTCCCTTACTCAGTCTGCCTGGGAGTAAATCTGTTCCTCTCAGGAAGGAGAATGGTATCGTCTCCTTACAGCCAACCTGACTTTAAAAATTGAGTTTGAAATAGCCAGAGACCACTGTTACGTCGTGGTGCCCAGGAGATGCACTCAGAAGAGCCAGGAGAACCTTCTGGGCATTGGTGCCCTTGCAGAGTCACCTGGGGACCTCAGTGTGGCCCCAAGGTGTCCCTTTGCAGCACAGGGACCCTTCCACTGCCAACATGAAGCAGCCCCCAGCCTCTTGGTGCAGGGATATCCAAGCTGCCTGGTGCCTGTGGCATCCCTGGGACCACTCTGTACAGCTTCAGCATTGCATTATGGCCTCTCAGTATGCCTTCAGCCCCTTCTGTGCTCCCCCAAGCCCATTCTGTGCAGCACCCCAATGGTCCCCCACCTTCTTGCATGCACATGCCTCATCCCTGTGGCTGTCAGTTGAGCTGAGTGCTGCCAGCATGTGTCAGAGGATGACCCCAGGCCTGTTTCTGTCCTTCCACTAGTGATGGCCACAGGTTTTTTTTTAGGCAGGAGGAGACAATGATTGAGGAGCACGGCAGAAGGCAGCTCCTTCCCACCAGTGCTACTGATACCACCAGGATGCTATTAGGCAGACAAAGAGAGAAATTCAGGGCAGCCGTTTTGCTGCTGCAGCAACAGTGGCTGCAAAAGGAAAGTAAAATGAAAGGTTTGTTGGGATTTGCAGCCTGGGGAGTGCTATTGTGAAGCTTCAGAGTGTATTACCCACAGCTGAGACCAAGCTGATCTATTCTGGAAGGCAGCTGCCCTTCATCAGCAGTTATTACAGTGGCTCTGAGCGGTGGGTGGCTTTTTTCCCCATGGCAGTCAACCAGCACAAAGTTTGGCAATACAAAGTTTGGGGATTTGATGAGCAAAAGAGGCACTTACAAGCCATGTCCATAATCTGCTCTTACAGGTGACAGCAGGAGGCAAGAAAAACTGGTCTGCTTTGAGGATCTGCTGTAGGTTCTCATGCTCATTTGTCCCATGCATTTGTGTGGGGCTGGCAATGGGTCAGGGGATAGATAGGGGCACAGCAGACCCTCCTTCTGTCCCAGACCTGGGAGGAGGTGATTGCCAGGGCAGCCAGGTTGCAAAATGGACCTGGAGGGGCAATACAGACATGCACAGCTATCACCCTCTGTCTGCATGCATCCTGCACCCACACGGAGGCTTTCACCTGGGCCAACCCCAAATGAGATTTGCTTCAAAATCAGGGAAGTCTTAAAAATACACACTTTTTCCTTCTGAAATCAGATGTGCTTGATGTTCCTTTATTAAAAGAGCTAGCGCCTCTCAGAATACACATGCTGAGAGTGCCTCTGTGAGTCAGTCGGAGTTAGTGCACTTCGTGGGTACAGCATGGGCTCACTGTGTCTGTCAAACTTCTTGTTTGCTTGCACCAAGTAGTTCCGGGCTGAAACTGCTCTGAATATGTTATCTGTGTAGTAGTGTCACAATCCAAGGTGGCAGCTGAAGCTGTCGCTGGGGCTTTTTAACAGGGCTGGAGCTGCGATGCTGAGAACAGACACCCTTCCTGTTTGTAAATGAGATCCAGTTGCAAACAATGTCCTGACTTTATTTATTCTTCCTTGGGCAGTCCCTGAAATCTTCCCTTTCCTTTGGTGCCCCAGAGCAGCCCGTAGAGCCAGCACTCTGTCATGCCTGCTAACGTGAAGAGCTATTCTATTGTTGGGTATCCATGATGTTTGAGCTCAGAAAGCAATGAAGCAGTTAAGTTGTTTCTTTATTAATCAAAATGGCCATGTAAGCCCCTAAGTAGATACCCATGAATGCAGCAGAGGCCATGAAGATATGGGAGGTTGTGCCTGAGCCATACAGACAGGCTCTGCCTGGCTCCTGTGTGGACTCAGCAGTTAAAGCATGGATTTGAATGTTTACATGAGCAGCTGCTCTCCATGATTAAAGGCTGCAAATTAAGTAATGCCAAAGGAGATTAGCATCTGCAATAAAGTCCCTTGATTTGATAGGGAAGATGCTAATACAGAGTACTGATGGCTCCTGCACTCACTCCTGCCAGTGTCCAGGACCCACGTTGTGCTGGGAAGGCGGTGTGTGTCTGCAGGATCCCCCGTGTGTTCCTTCTCCCACGCCTGGTGGCAGGGTGTCAAGCACTTGCAGCTGTGAGGCAGCCCGCTGTGACTTTGGGAACACAGAGCTGAGCAGCCATTTGAGTGCGCAATAGGGGAGCGGGTGGTTTGTTTTTAGTGGGATGCTGGCAGGCTTTCTGCACAGTAGGTGCAGAGTAGCAATAGCCAAGTGTTGTCATCGGTTTGGATCATCTGCCAGGCAGACTGGACATGTAAGGGACCTGTGTACGCCCCAGCTCTGTCGAGGGTGTCCCACACTCTGACATGAGAAGTCTGTCATCACCTGCAGCAGTGTCAAAAAGACTGTGTTTTGCACAGTGTGGATTCCAGAGGAGCCAGCGCTGGTTGTTTCTTTGTGCATCCTGGAAATCTCCTTGCAGCCAGCGAGGAGCACTGGGTCTGCTGCCAGGGTGCCTTCAGCTAGCCTTGTCCCTGTGGGGCCATGGGGACACATGCTCTCAGGAGCAACATGTGTGGTGGCAGTGGCAGAGCTGTCGTGGCCATGAGAAGATGTGGCAAGGAGGGAAGGCGCTTCGATGGAAGAGAGGGTGAAATGTCATCCCAGAGCCATGTCATGCTTGAGTGCTGCGCAGCTCTGTTGCTTTGTTTCAGCCATTAACCCCCCTGCAACTGCAAGGCAGAGGAGAATGGGAAACATGGCTCAGGCTGCAAAACAGTGAGGGATGTGATCTGCCTTTGTGGGGCCCAGGGAAGTTCTCAAGCTGGTGGCAATGGGAGGTATTTCTGTGTGTGTCATCTCCAGGGATGCTCTCATCTCTGCATGGTGGTACATTTCTCTTTCTGAATGAACCTACTGTGTGAGCCTGGAGCTCACCCTCCATGCTGCCTGTGCTACATTTCTGATGGGGACACCATGCTTCAGGGCTTCAGCGCATTCCCTGAGGTTTAGGGATGCCTCTTCCATGCCAGAGTAGCCCCATGCTCTCAGTCATAGGTTTTGCTCCTGGTTTTCCTTCTCTGTCCCCCAGTACTGCCTCTGATTGAAGCTGCTCCAGGAACTTTATGAATTTGGAAGCCACAAGAGCCATTCATAAAGCCAAAATATGCTGGGCTCCCATTCTGCCGGCATGCCAGGGCTTGTGTTTCCCTTCAGACATGGCACCTTTCCACATTACTACTCAGCTCTGCCACCCATCTTCAACATGGCTGTGGATATGTACTGCCTCCTGCTTGTCCCTTAATTTAATTGTTCCTAATTTAGAGAGTGGTGTCGGCACCTTTATTTGTGTAAAGTGCCTGGATGGTGACAAGATGCTAAGGAAGGACCCAAGTATAATTCAAGCCTGGGTAAGCAGGCTGCAAACAAAACCACTGTGAGATAAATAGGTGTGCCTGAGAATTTCATTATCTGAAAGGGCCTGGCTGTAATGTAATTTTCCTTGTTCTGTCTTGGCAATAAAAACTTCACAGTGTCTGATATGACTCCATTTAACTTTAATGTTGTCTGAGGAATGCCATTAGAAAAGTGTGGGTTATTTAATTGGGATTGAATCCTAAATGTCTGCTTGTTTTTTGAAATGGTAGACAAAAATTAATAGAAGAGAAGGAGAAGATGTGAGGTTCAGAAGCATTAATGCTTGCTCATACACTCTGTGTTGGTCTGAAGCATCCTCGGTGCTTGGGCTATGGCTGTTAGGTGAAGTCAAATCAGCAAGATATTCTCCTCTGGGTTTTGAAACTTAGTCTTTTGCAGTCTTTCTGAAGATCAGGAATAGCCCTCTCAGAGCTGAGGTAGGAAAGGATGTCATTAAAAGACAGAATATAATTGAGCAGAAAGAGATTGAAAACTGATGGCAGGACTAAGGTCTTAAGTCTTTCCAGATCCCTGGAGGAATCAAGGAGAAATTGTTTATCACAATTTCTTTGTTCCTTTTTGAGATTTCCAACCCAATACCTCTGAAAGAGCAGGCACCTGTCATCCCCAGTTGGGCTCTTTTCTTCTTGGGTTCCAAAGCATTCCCGCTGTTATTAAGAAATGTTCATATTTTAAGCCTTACTTTGCCTCTCTGGAGGTGTATTATTATCAGGCATTCCCAGCATGCCCTGTTACAGCAAGTCCTATTAATTTTGTTCCTCCAAACATGTAGGAATAGAGTACTTGTCAGCATCTGTTCTGGACCACATCCTATGCAACCAGATAGAGCCAGCAAGGACTCATTAGGCAATTTGGTCTTAGACACTGGCAATGCCATGTGTGGCTTGATACAGAGCAGCAGATGTTCTTCAGCACCTGCAGGCTGAGGAGTCTGTTCTTCTTTTTTGTGTCAGATTAAAAGGGATCATTGGCGGTATTTGTGGTCTTTGGATTTTCTTTCCCACATAAGCGCTATTGCTTTGCTGATTGTCTTTTGGTTCTGGGCCAGAGCGGTGAGTGGGGATAGCTTGATTTGATTTGTTTTCTGCTTTGGATTTGAGGTTGTCACCAGGTCAAGTATCATTCTTAGCAATAGAGAACTGGGGAATTTATCCCTTTTACATAGCCTATTGCTTCAAGGTTGCACTGCTGAGAGACTGCAGAGTTCCTCTCTCCTTTCTTAGTCTGTTAATGAAACAGCTGGACTGCGAATCTCCTTACTCACTTGGAGATAAAATCACAAGCCCTGCAGGCTCTAGTGAGAGGTTTCTGAGAGGGTCTCCAACAGAATTGGGCTTCTCTGGTGGACTTGTGGTTGGAGCATGCACATGTGGGGCTGGCTGTATGAGGACTAAGTGGCATTGTAGTTGGCTGTGGATGAAACAGAAGGTGAGGTAGGTTGCAATTCTACCCAGCTGACCATTTAACACCACAACATAGATACACAGTTGTTTCCTATTGAATGATGAGTTCCTTGTATAAGTGATGAGTGAAACATGCAAACTTCCACTCTTGTCTCTGCTGCTGTAAACTTGGAGCAGCTCTAAAGCTAGTTGGGCCAAAGAGAATAAAGAAACTTTGCATTTTGAAGTTGCTTGGCTTCTCATTCTGCTGAGGTTCAGCCTCAGCAGAACTAGAAAAACAACCAAGTTTATTATGAATGTAGTGTCATCCTTTTGGTCACTTCTGAGCTGTCTTTGAGCACTATTCATTTATATAGTTATGTGACACCAGCCACATGTCTGAGGTCGAAGAGTGAACTTTCTCTGAGCTACCAAATGCTCTGAAAACCTATCAAGTGGAAAAGCCAGATGTGCATCTAATGTAGAGAGTATTTGACAAAACCAGGCAAGGAGAGGAAATGGAGAGTGATACATGCTCCAAAACACACCGTATTGCTTTTTGCCTGTATGACAATTTCTAGTTCTTAGGATGTAACCAGATTAACCTTGCTATTATTGTCTGGCAGGGTGCTGAGTCAGTGTTTTCCCATGGCTGTGAAAATATCAGCTATAGAGAATGGGAAGGGCATGAGTTTCTGCAGTGATGGAGGTCCTCAGAGTGGCAGAGTTAGAGTGCTATTTTAGGCATGAGGAATCTCCTCCATATGTGTGGTTTTAGCTACTGCCTTAACAATGACTTCCTGAGATTTCGCCTGCCCTCCTGCCCTTCTTCCAATCTCCTGTCTCCTATCTCTGATTCCCCCTCCCCTGCATTTCATCTCAACTGGTTTCCTGCTGGGAAAACGTAAATCCTCCTCTTTCTTCCCATTCCCTGACTTTTCTCCTCTGTTCGCAGTTTTCCAGTCCAGCAACCTTGACCTTATCTCCGGTTCCTTCCATTTCCTCCCTTTTGACTAGCACTATCTGTGAACTCTGTTCATCTTCCTCTCCATCCTCCAAAGGCTAGCCATGCATCCTGCTGGATATGTTGTCATTTCTTTCCTTGCTGACTACAGCTCCCTCTTTTGTGGCCTCCTTTATGTATGTTTCCATACAGGAAGCTTCAATGTTTTTTTTGTGTTATACAATACATGCGGTGCATCACCACGCTTGCACAAATACTTTTATCTTGGTGGTATGGTGATCTGTTAAAGTATGATCATGCTCTTTAGAAAAAAAAAGAAATCATCATTCTGGTTTCATTTGCATTATATAATGATTTTGATAGTGATTACGATCATGGAAATGCTTTGCAGCTCATTAGTGACTTCAGTTCTCTGAGGAAAAGCTGCTGCTGCCTATTATATAGGAGACTTCGTGATCTAGTCTTGTTTGGTCAGAAAACTCTATTTTAAATGTTGTCAACCGCCAGATCCATCAGAATTCCTTTTACTTTGTCAGTTTACTCTCAATTCAGAAGAAACATTGGACGTTAGACCTTTGCTTCTATTTCCTGTGTTACTTCTAAAGAGGGCTGTAGGGAAGATCCATGTCAAGTGTCATTCATGGCTACAAACTCCTGGGTATTCTGCTGTCAGTTGTCATGGCCTTGGCCATTTATGGAAAGAAGGCACCTTTCATGCTGAAGCCATATGAATTACGCATGTATTGGTGCCTTTATCCTCTGTGGGAGGCTGATTCTGGAAGGACTTTGTTGCATTTACCAGCCCTGTGAGAAATTGGTAACCCAGTTTTCAGTCTTAAGACACAGCTATGCCCCAGTCCCTGGTCCCCAGCCTCTGCCTTTTCTATGTGACGTTATGGACAGGATGGCTGAGGACAATGTCCCCAAGTGGCCGCAGCTCCAGCAAGCTGTAACCCTCTGCCAGCAAGTCCAGAACTATGCCCAGCCTGTGAGTGTCTCTTGGTCTCTGTGTTGTCAGTCTGTCACATCTCCTTGGAGAATTACTGTGGAGTTACTAAGCCTTATTTTGCTTTTTCTGAGATGCCTGCCTCACAGAAGGAAGTTCTTGTATCACCAGCATCTCAGTTGTGAGTATATGGCTGTTGGTCATGACAATGGTTAAGCACAGATCAGTGGCCTAGGCATGAACGACTCCATGCCTTTCGTGCTATTTTTATCTGTAGCCTAACGGATGGGCCCATCTTTTTCTTTGATGTATGCACATGAACACTTCTATTAGTAAAAGGGCCCCAACAACTTAAAACATTTGGAAAGATGTGAGGTGGTGAAATGCCGCTCCGTTCATCCTCCTTTCTGGCACAACTAGCTTGCTGGCCTGGGCTTTAGAAGGCAAAGTGATGAGATGAAGCATAAAACATGCTGTGTATTCAAACGTGGAAAAGATGAGAAAGGAGCGCCTCGTGTTGTATGTGAAAGCATTCTTGTGATAGTGCTACATGCCGCTCTGCCATCCTAATTTGCTTTCAGAGGTTCAGTATAATCATTCTTTGTATTTCCTAAAGGATGTGAAGACTAAATAGAATTTGGTCAATGGTTTCATTGTTGATTTCTCCCACTGCTACAAAGCAATACAAAAATATTATTAGGGACAGGCAGGGTGCATCTCACTGAATAAAGATATTGTGTCTCTCATAATTCAAGTCGAACGCATTTAGAAAGAGGGAAAGCTCTATGAAAAGTGCTTACAAGGCTGTTTGGACAGTAGAAATCTTTTGTAAAATGTAATTTTGGCATCTTTCCCAGTGGGATCCTTAATGCAGGAGGGCTGGCCAGCATTTTGGAAACAAATCCAACCAACATTAGGTTTGGACATCTGCTTGTTTTAAGGTTGCTTTCACAATTTTCTCTGTAGCTGAAGTTTGGTACTTGATGTCTATGTAAAAGTGTTGCCAGAAAAGCAATGAAATTACACCAACTGTTTCTTTCATGAATGCAGCTTCTTAGTTCTTAGCAGTGACTGCTTTGTGCTGGAAAATCATCTTGTTTGGTTTGCTCTCTTGGCTGGAAGGATGAGAACTGTTTGATCTTGTTCCTGGACAAAGTTATCCTAAGTGAGTGAAAAAGGTTTCTTGAATCAAGTTAGCTTTAAACCAGTGTGATCTCCTGCCTGAGTACGTCTAGTCTGAGTGATAGTAGGCTTAAATGGCATTAAGTCAAGTGACTTGTGAGGAAGGGTAGTGATGTCTTTTGTCTTTGAAGGTGGCTGATGGAATTTGAGAGAAGCTAGTGTTCAAATTTTCTGGATATTTTCTTCCTCGTTTAAACCACCCAAAAGGAATTAAAGCATATCTTCTCTTATTTCAACAGGGACCAGCTCGCATGACATCTGATCTTGCATCTTCTCCTGCAGCAGGATATGTGCCTGTGGGTCAGAAGCCAGAGGCTGTTGTGCACGCTATGAAGGTAAGGATGCCGCCGATCCCTGCACAGCCATGCAACATGGTGCAGTACAGTGTGGTGTGGTGCAGCTAACACTGAAGTGGCAGAACTAGACATTTCCTGCTCTCGTGGAAACACAACAACTAGAAAGTTAGTGCTCAGGCAGATTGTTGGTAACCAGCATCTATATCATGGTGAATAATCATCACTTCAAATAGTTGTGGATTTAAGCGAGATAGAGTGACTTTTTTGGGATGGGAAACCTCCAACAAAAGCTGCTGGTTCTGAAGGTGTTGGTTACCCTTTCTGTTCATCAGTCCTGTGTAAACTGGATCTCTGGGGTGACAGTGGTGACCAAAATGCTGTTTTTAAAAGGAACAGAAAAACTGCAGTTCCTCCACGTGCTTTATTATTGAAATCCTGCAGCAGCCTTCGAAGGAGAAGAACTTTTTTTTTATATAAATACACAGCAAATCACAGCATTGTACCCATGCAGATCTGCATATCATCAGTGGGGATTATACTCAGGATCATTGGCAATAAAACCCGTGGGACACTGCTGGCTGAACTAAAGCAGAAAACTTGCACCATGATTTCACAGCAGTTGTCAAGTGCTAGTGGCCATCCTTTAACAGGAAAAATGTGATACCCTGTTTAACTAGATAAGCAAGTTCCTTCTGAGTATCTAAGGGACAGAAAAGCACAAGTCCTTTCCAAGGTGCTCTAGCAATGGCTAGAAAATCTCTTAACTAAATAAGGCTCTGGTTGGAATATACTGATTTATAGATTTGCAGAACGTTGCAGATTCATGTGATACCTTGGTTTTTCTGACACTTTGTACTAAGACGGTTTTTACTTGCGTTTAATCATCCAAGCCCTCATGCAGTCCAGACTGCTTTTGCTTTTGGCTTTTTCTTCCCCAACTGTGGGGTTCACACCTTTCTGCTCCTGCTCTTTGTTGCGTTTGGTGGGGTGTTGGTGAGGTACAAAATTAAGCAAAGTTGATAATGTTTTTAAGTTACAAGATCAAATAGTTGTACATGGATTGTGAACACATTCTGTGGGGAAATTAGGTTCTTATTTGCTTTAGCGGTTATGTGACTGAATTTGTTAGTAAGGGCAGGAAACAAATGATTTTAAGATGTGGTTTGGTAAGCTTATGGAAAGAACTGGAAAATCAGTGAAGAAGATTCTTGGAAACTGATAAGTAAGTTTGGGGGGTCTGGCACAGTGATGCATATACAGCAGTTGAAGTTTTATGACTGGTTGTTTGTGCATATTGTTATTAATCCTCTATTTCAGAGCTTTGTTGATTGCTAGGAGGGGCTGGAAAAAAATCTCCACTGCAATTTCATAATTTGCCCAGTGTGATACGTTTGTTTCCAAAACCCTGGAAGGCACCATGGCCAGAGTCAAGAAGCAGGTAGCGCAGCAGTCACATCTCATGGGCCAGAAAAGGTCTCACATGACATGTCCTGCTCGCACACTGAAGTTTAAGAATATTCTCGAATTTTCTTGTAGGTCAGTATGGAAGGGAGGTGTTCAGTTTTCCATCCTGTGGCCCATTTCCAATGGTCAACTGGTAACTGAAAAGACTGAGGAAACTGGCCATGCTCTTAATCTGTCCCTCCTCCTCCTTTCTTATGGCACAGTGAAATTGTGGCTGTTGGTCTCCAGCTGCAGATCTTAAACTGGGTAGAAGATGATGTTTTTTAGCCATGGCATGCTGTAACACATGGAATAGCTCTTCTTTGCACCCTGCAGAACTGGATAGCTTTTCCAGTGCCTGCCCCCTGCATGTGGGAAACTGGATGCAACTTAGACCCTTGCTGCCTGTGGTACAGTTCATGACCATCCCTTGAGGAGTGAGTGGAGAAGAGAGTAGCCTACAAATGACACTTGTGATGTGGTTATACCACATCAGATATTAGAAAAAGCCCCTGTTGATCATGTAAAGAAGTCTTTATGGCTGTAGCAAGCTAGCTCCTTACCCTGAAGAAAAGCAAAGAGAGATGGAGGTTGGCTTTGCTTGTCTTGTGGAATGCTTGCGTTCAAATCTGTCCAGAAGCAGTGCAGCTTTGTGCCCAAAGGAGGGGCACTGAGGGGCTGTGAACTCTGCACAGGCCTGTGGGCTTCTGGATTGCCTCATCCGCACCCATCTGTGTAGTATCCTGTAGGCTTTTTCCTTGGTTTATTTTTTTTTTTCTGGCAGCTGAATATTTACTGTGTGGCTGAAGCATTGTCTGCATTTAGCATCAGTAAATTCTCCCTTAAGCACATTTAGGGGTTTTCTTTCATTTTTGTTTCTAAAATAGATTTTGTTTATTTTCACCTACTAAATAAGGAGCAAGATGACAGGTTGGCACTCCTAACAGCTGTTTTTGCTAACAAGAATAAAAGGTACATATGCTACAGCTCAGTATCTCACTGAACATCAAAGCACTTTCCTTGGGAATTGAGAAAACTTGCTAAAGATATGGGGAGCTGAGGAGACACATATAAGAGAACGGCATTCAGCCTATAACCCAAATCAGCAGCCTAGACCTTTTCCATGTGCACAGAGCCATCAAGCAGGTGATCAGTCACTCCTGCTGATCTTGTTAAGGCAGGATTTGGTCCTGCCCAGACTAGGGAAAAGTCCTAGCAGGACATGTAGACTGTATCCTTGCTGAAGAAGGATGCCATGTTCCCCAGTGCTTCACCCAGTTGTCTTATAAATCAGTAAAATCAGTGAGCCTTGCAGCCTTTGGAAAGCATCTTTCTGTCTCAGAGTGCTTCCTGGGACAGAAATGCTTACTTCAACTTTCATCTTCCCTTCCAAAGCTTTACTTCCAGACTCTGATGAGGTTTTTGTTTGTTTGTTTTTTAAATACGCATTTCATTGCCATGTGGGGCTAGTACAGCCAGTCAGAAGGGAGGTGGATGTGATGGACTGAGTGGCTTTGAGGTGACACTGCCTTGATCACAGACTTCAGCGCATGAAGGACACTTCAATATACTTGAGGTGTTCCTCACAGCTCACATATCATCAGGGAGAAAGCCAGACAAGCTGCATGCTCACTGAGAGCAAAATGCAGGTTATCTTCAGGACATGGTGTCCCCAGGCAGAGAAGTAGCATCACCCTGGTCCAGCCCCATCTGCCTGCATCCAAATGGAGCAGGCTGCCTGCACTGGTTGGCGTTTTACCCAGGGTCATCACATCTCACCCATGTGTCCGCTAAGGGATGAATGGTGTCAGGGCTCCATGAAGAATAGCAAAAAGGAGAGGATGGCATGAGCTGTTTCTAAGCCTCGGGTACATTTGTCTGTTTCCTTTGGGTTCCTGTGTTGGGATGTGGCACAAATCATGGGGGCATATACTCTGGTTTCTTAGATCCATGCTGAATCCACAGTCCTTGAACTTTAGCTGAGCCATAGGCAATTTATGTGAAGGCACATCCGTAGTCCCCAGCAGTGTAATTGGAGGAACATTAACCTGGTCTAAACAGCTGAGGAGGCACCTGGCAGGATCTGAGATTGTCTGGGGCTGGGTCAGCACTAAGAGTCTTTCCCGTCTTTCTTCAGGACCTGATTTCAGTCATCAGAGTGTATTTTTTTCTAGCATGCCTTCCCTGGCTAGGCTGTTGAGTTTTATCCCCCTGAATTGCTTTTTGCCATACCCAAGGTGCTAATACATCTTTGCAAAGTGCCCATGTACATGGGGGGTGTGCCTGGGGAGCAGGATGGTTTCCAGGGTAAATGAGTCCCGAGTCATTCAGAAATGAAATACAACTGTAACTTCTGTCTGCTCAGCTTTCAGCTCCAGCTTTGCCTGGTTCACACCATTAAAAGACATTTCTACTGAAAGAAATGGGCTGTGCCATCTTTCCACACCTCCTGAACTAGGGAACGTGGTTTTAGTTTAAGCACAAAATGTAGAAAAACAGTTTATTTTTGCCCATTGGGACTCCTGTGCCTGCAAGATTGATGGCTGGTGGAAGCAGAGGCTGGAACTGATGTGATCTTTAACTAATCTAAACCATGGCTGTCCTTGACGCTTGCCCTGTGGACACAGCCAGTGCTTAGCTGCCAGCCAGGCAACCCCGGAGCTCTGCACAGGGATGTGGTCCTGCAGGCTGCTGCCTTTGTAGCTGGGCACTGGAGGCACACTGAATCCAGACAAGCAAGTTCAATGTGCTGGTCCGGCTGGATCAATAATTAATTCCCTCCTCTTTAGCAAAAAAAAGACGCTTTCTTTGTCAGCACGCACATGCCTTTTGCAACCCTCTTGCCCTTCCTCTCCTCCTGGAAAGGAGGATAATTCTTACCTGTGCAAAGTCTGGTGCCAGGTAGGTTAAGGGCCCTAGGAGAATGACCTGTTTTTGTTTGTAACGCAGTTCGAGCACAGCAGGATTGCTGTGCTGAGGCAGACCCGGGGGATATTCTACACTGGTATCCCATTTCATGGAGCAGCCAGTGCTATGTACCTCAGGAAAGGGTAAAACCCATCTTTGCACTGCCTCTGGCTCTGTTCTTCCCTTGGAGGTGTAGGGGTAGTTATGCACACAAATACACCTGCTGAATGGCTTTATATGTGTGTGGATGTATTGTAGTGAATAACACCATGTGCTGTTTGATGGCATTGGGTGATTCCAGGCGCTTTGACCCTGCACACTGAGCTGACCATCTTGCTCATCAGTGACAAAGCCCTGGGTAAGGTATGTAGGTCACTCATCCAGAGGTAGCCCTGTGCTGTGATGTACTCGACTTGTGCAACATGCCTGCCTGCAGGAGCAATCTGAATGCATGTGGATGCAATGGAGAGGGTATGGAGGGGGTTGCCTTGTTGGGGGTGCTGCCTGGAAGGTGGGGCTATTAGCAGCCTTCCTGGAAGAGATGCATTTGTGGGCATGGGCAGCTCACTGCCACTTAAAACATGGTCCCCCAGGACTGTGGTGGCAGCCATACCATGCAGGGGGTGGACAGATCCATGCGATCACCAGTGAAGGAGGAGAGTGGAGGCACTCATCTTCATGTTGTGCTCATCTTGGCCCATCTTGAAGCTTTGTGACTCCTGCCAATGTAGATACTGGTTAATGATGCTGTTAGGGACATGTAATTATTTGAGGAGCATAATGCTTTTGTAATGTTTTTTTTTCGTAGGTCCTTGAGGTCCATGAAAATTTGGACAGGCAAATGCAAGACAACTATGAAGAAGACCTGAGTGAAAAGGAGAAGGCAATTGTTCGTGAAATGTGCAATGTAAGAACTCCTCTCAGTAACTCTAGGGGTTTCTTTCAAGGTCTTTTCTTAGAAGTATGGAGGAGCAGAGATCTTCTGCATAGAAGCCCTGCTTGATGCCAGATACACAGGCACAAGGGCAGAGTGAAGGCTCGGCTGACCACTGCTTTGGGTATCAGTAACCTGAGTGCCTCATTCATTGCATGAAGCAGCCTTTGCTCAGCTGGCAATTCCCACTTTGCTGCCTTCAAGGGCTTAGAGTAGCTAGTCTAGCTGACAGAGAGCTGTGCTAGGGGTGCTCCCTGGCTAGGAGAGTCCTGTTAGCACTTGACTCCACCTGTGCCCTCAGGGACTTGGTTTGGGCTGAGAAGCGATTGGTTACCATCTTTAAAGCTGTACAGCTTGAATGGGTTTGAACCCAAGCCGTGGGATAACATCAGAGGGAGAATCTTCTTGTCTGAAGCTGTTGGACAGCACCATGATGCGTGGAGTGCTATGAGCGCTGCTAACATGTTGGGCAGCCACACTGTTAACTGAACTTGCCATATCTTCTATGCTGGGCCTTTGTACCAAACCTCTGCTCTGCTGTGCCTGGTGCTGTGGCACTGCCTGCAGCTGCAAAGCAGCTCTGCCATGCTTCAGCTTTGAGCAGAGTTTGAGAGCAAGCATCCTTGGCAAGGGCTGAGGTACTTCAGTTGCTGGATACCTATGAGCAAAGCCAAGACCAGAGTAAATGCGCACATGCTCTTTAGGGTATTTTGTCTGCTTAATGCCACATTCCCTTGTGGCAGGGGGAATGGTAAAACACCATAACTTCATCCTTCCAAATGGACTAATTTCTGTTTGTCATCAGCTGTTTTTCTCTTCAAATATTCATTCAGTGTAGGCAGATATAAAGTGCTTTGCAGCTCCTTATTTTTAAAGAAATTGTCTCCCTCTACCCAGTGGCCCTAGAGTGATAAACTGTATGTTTTTAGAAAGTCATAGATGTGCATTTTTAATCACTGCCTTTTTCATTCTTTTTTCTGTCCATGGTAACATCTTTTCTGTAAGCATGGCAGGGGTGACCTAACATTGAACTTAACTTCTGAACCTAGTGTATTTGTTTATACTGTCACCCAAAGCAAAAGCAGTTCTAATTTCAAGAGGGACGACTAAGAAAATGCATCAATGGGTTTTTCCTTGGGAACTGGTGCGCAGGTGCCATCCAGTGGCTCTGTTGAGACTTACAGCGCAGCTCTGGGAAACGGCTGATGGTGGCTCACAGACTGCAATTGTAGAAATACTGAAATTCCTCAGAGACTTTGGATTTTAATTTTTGTTTTCCTCACCCAATTATTCTTTCTTAAAGGTTGTCTGGCGAAAGCTGGGTGATGCTGCGAGCTCCAAACCCTCCATCAGGCAACATCTGTCAGGAAACCAGTTCAAGGGTCCCTTGTAGGAGCGGCATCCCGGAGACTGGAAGTGATTGATTCTGTGAAGACTGAAGAGGCAGAGCTCAGCGTTTCTGGCTGCCTGTTCTTTGGGAGTTGGGGTTGAGTTCTTTCAGGGTTTTGTTTTTTTCTTTTGTCCCCAAGCTTTTTTTTGTAACAATAGTGTAAATATGGCAGCTAAAGGCCTGATTTCCAGGCTGTGGTGCTCTAGAACTACTGTTCAATGGGTAACCATCCAATAATGCTAGACTTGCATCATTTGTATTGTAGTTCAAACCTGCTTTGTTGTAATGGTCTGTTTGTAGAATTAACTAACTCGAGAGAATTTCTATGAGGAACAAGAAGAACCCTTAAACTGCACAGAAGTCACAGTTTGTATCACTCCTGTCCACCTGCTTATCAGTGATTCATACGTGGGTTAGTGGCTCCAGGCAGCACCTTCCAAGGAAAATGCAACTTGAATGCCTTGGCTTACTGCCTGCCAAGCTCCTGAGCTGCTAACACTTGCTTTTGGAGGTCCTTATTGGGAAGAATGACATGCAACTGTTTTCACAAAGCGCTGTGGAAAATACTGAGTGGTGAGCTAAAAACACCAGCACCACCCTACATTGTATGGTGGTACTCACCACACAAGCCTGCAGAAAGGCGTGAGACTCCATATCAGCTGTTAATGAACTACTTTTCCTTAAAAATGACACGAGATATCTGCAGTCACAATGTGAATGAAGTCACTTAGCCACACACCAGTATTCCCTACAAACATGGCAGCACTTCCCTGTAAATCTACTACAACAGAGTAATTCATCAGAAACTGCTGTCCTCACAGTGCTTGTGGTGTTCACAGGATCTTCGAGAGCAGCAAACATTTCACATAAGGAAGATTCGGGTGTTTTTTTAATGTTCTTGCTGGATCCCTCACCTACACTGGTTCCTGTGTAAGGTAGCTGATCAACAACCTTGCAGAGCTGAATAAAAACGCCATAAACACAGGCTGTAGGCTGAGACTACTTTCTGCCATTCAAGCTTTATTTTTGTTAATGAACCAAAACAAGTGGGTTTTCCCTCTTCAAATGGTTGTATATAAAACAATGAGACTTACATTCTGCTATTGTGGAGTAGCTGCTTGTATAGCTGTAAGAATTTTCCCCCCTTCTTTTCCAAGTTGTCAAAGCAGCTGTCCCTGTGTTTCATTAGATGTTCTTTCCCAATGGTCCAGGCAAGCAGGGCTGGGTTGTTAAACTCACTGATGTAAAATAATTTTAGAGACAGGCACATGAAAATATCAAAGCCTCCTCTTCAAATGTTGCATTGATTATAGTGATTAGTTTGAAAATATAATGACCTCAAACACCATCACTTTCTTTTTATCTCCTTAAGACTCAGTCACAGCTACAGACAGCTGAATTAACTGGACAGGTTCTTCCTCTTAAATTAATTTGTTCTTCCAGTTGAGTTCTTCGATTTGTGGTATTGTGTTAACAAGGAGCACTGATACAATACCAAGGAGCCCTTGCTGCAAGGTATGAAAGGTAATTGGACCCATGGTATACAAGAAACTAGCTGCCTGGGTGAAGAATTTGCAGTGTTAGAGCTGGAATCTGTAACCAGTAAAAAATAAGGAATACAATCAAAATACACAGTATCCAGTAAGAGCACAACTTCATCATTCATTTCAGAAACAAAAATGTAACAGTCAAGATGAGTAGGTTATTTTTTAAAAAGCAAGAACCATCCCCCAAAACACAGTCACATACTCTCACTCATATATTTACCTGTAGCTTATTTCTTACTCAGTATGAAATAAGCTCTCAGTCAGTGAACACAGAGTTAGCTAACTCTTAAGTTTAGTAGTATTTGATCCTATGGAGTCAGGAAAAATCCACTGTACAGTCTGTCTCCTTTAAAATATTGCATCTTTGGAGGACTGTGGATTTCTTCCTCTTTGCCTTTTGTTTTGTCCACCAGTTTCTAGTCACCATTGATTGTCTTCCTCCTGTACAATTTCTACCTTAAGATTGTCGTACCAGAAAAGGTGATGTAAAGCACAGACATCATTCTTCCTTAACATCTAATATTGAACAGAGGGTTCCTTTAATCTGTCTGCTGGAAAGCCCATTCTAATTTGGTGGCATCTAATTGCTGGATTAAGTGGAGAATTTAAGCATATTGGGAACAAGGTTAATTTACGTCAGTGAATTTTAACTAAAGCAATGCAAATGTTGCCGGCACTTGTAGGGAGTTAATTGTGTTGATGAGATGCTTGCTGTTTTAAGAGTGTGTTAGACTAGTATGTCCTCTGAACAAGACAAGAGCTGTATTACTAATCGGATTACTAGTCTCTCCAGCTATGTAATACTCAAATATTCCCTGCTACCAAATCTCTCTCAGAATCTATTCAATGACTTCAAGCAAAGCTTGTTTTATTCCACCTGCAGATCTCATCTCCAAAGGAAAGAGTGCTGCAATTGAGGTCTATTAGTGCTGGAAATCCTGAAGAGGCAGTTTACAGGGTAGCCAGTAGTTCAGCTGAACCTTTTTATACTGTTAGGGTAGATTCCATTTTTTTTAAGATTCTCTTTGGCAGCATAAATCTTCAGGGTAAAATATGCGTCACTGATATTGCAGAAGAACATACTGTACGTTGGGATGTTCTTGTCTGGGAGCTTTTAGAATTGTTACTCTTCATGGTTAGCTCCATTTGAGCTGTAAAGTGTCTTCCTTGGATAAAATGATTCTCAATGACTTTACAGGATGATTTGGGTGCTGAATTGTCAGTTGTCTAAAAAGATGGGGTTTATGCATATTTAGATGCATTACCTATGTGCTAAGTCTTCTGTGACAGCTATCTGAGGAGCTTTATGTATTCAATTGGAGGGAAGCATCCCCTGAAATACTGACCATCAGTTTGATATATTTTGAGCAATAGTCTAAATTTCCTCAAGATTGAAGCCCTGGGTTCTGCAATCCTCTGGCAAAGAAAGTATCCATTGTTTACACATGGACTTCGCTTACTTAAGGAAAGTAAAGTCACATCCTTGACTTTTGCTGGAGTGGCTGAAGTAAGCAGCATTTCCCTAACAGTTTTGGAAATGCTGTGGTAGAACCAGCTTCAGCTGGCTCTCTGCACCTTGAGAAGACTGCTGAGCACAACCTTGTTTGAGAATGGCACATTTTTTTATCGGAATACTAGATATAAAAAGAAATCAGTGTTAAAGTGACCTTTTATCTTTCTAGAAACTGTGGGGGAAGAGTACTACTGATCTTCGAAGTGCATGACTGAAAGGTGATAAAATTGTATATTTTTCATAATGTGGGAAAAGTCTATTTGTGCTGCTTTAGAAATCAGTTTTAAAGTTTGATTTCTGTTCAACCTGTGATCTTACAGCCCTGCTCTATTTTCTGCATATGATTTACAAAGAACTGGAAAAGTCAGCACCTGCTGTTGTGTATATAGCAAAATTCTTTAGACCTTAGCACGCATTTTTACCTACTATTGAACCACTCTGGCTTTTTGGGGAAGGGAAAGTAATAGTACAGATTTTTTTAATAATGTGTGTAAAACATTCATTTGAAATATTTTAGTAAAAATGAAGTAAGAGATTGATTGTGATAGTGTATACTTCTAGTTGAATAAAATAAAATACATCCTTTTTAAATAAACTGATGAATAAGATTTGGAAGACCCCTGCTGAAATATCTTGCAGTACACCACAGTTATGAATTCTGAACTAATAGGAAAAACCTGGAAATCCACTAAATTCAGATCCAATTTTATTTGAGTAGATGTGAGCAAAGTAGTCTCATTTATAACCAGGATGTTCATCACAGTAGGCTGTTACATTCAGACTTTCACACTTACAAAATATATATATTATGTACAGGAATTTGCAAATAGGTGTAAACATACAATACTTTAAGATACCAGTACATTCCAAACCAAAAATATCAGCAAGGCCAACACCTCAAAATTATTCCAGCCAGCTAGCACTCGGAATCTCTCTTGAATACAGTAGCTTTTATGCTTGACACTGTGTTCTTTTAATCTCTAAACACAAAAGTTTCTTATTACAAATTTCATGGTATCTGGCTATTTTGACAGGCAAAAATAGGCACTGATTTCTAGAAGGAAATTTTCTTCTTGCTGATACAATTGAGCCAATATGGCTGGTTTTGCTCGTACAAAGTAATCCAGTGCTGGAATAACTCAAGACACAATTTAAACTTAAGTCAAATGTATAAAGTTAGGATACTGCAAAGCTGATTAAAATCTAGAAGCCTATATAACTCACCATAAACAATACTGCAAACAGATCAGCTAAATTTTCATTTCACTTCCTCATTTCTTCATCTAAATTATACAAATTACCCTCCTCTTCATCTTTACAACGTAAGTTTTGGCTAGCTACTCCTGCCTAGAAACGGATATCGTGCAAACCTCATGCTATCTCATCCATGTAGCACGTCCAAGTCCTGCTACAGGTGGCATACCAGGTGGTGGAATTGGAGGTGGTACAGGCGGCTGTCCACCTGGGGGAACGGCAGGTGGGGGGTAACTGGCTGGTGGCATTCCCAGCCCTGGAGGTGGATGAGGTGGTACTGCATGAGTTGGAGGCAGTCTTGGAGGTGGGAAATTAGGGTTGTATGTGGGTGGAGGAGGATATCCTGGAGTAGGAGGTGGAATATTGGGTGGGGGGAAAGAAGTAGGGGGTGGAGGTGGAACTGGTGGTGGAGGGTTGGGAGGATAGACATGAGGATGATAGGGTAGATGAGCTGGTGGTCCATAGGCCGGTGGTAAACCTCCGTAAGTTGGTCCTTCCGTTTTCATCATTGACTGAAGACTCTGATAACCCTCCCCTGACATATAGGAATTTGTAGTAGACATCCCTGTAATGTAACTGGTGGGGGGTGGGGGTGGGGGAAGATGTGGCAGAGGTGGAGGTTGATGTACTGGGGCAGGATGAGCAGGAGGAGGAATCTGGACCTTTGGCATATCTACTGAGTCCACAGTAGTAGATTGCTCTCCTTCTCCCATTGAAACTGCCGTTGTCAAAGGAGGCTTGCGCTCTGGAAAAAAAAATTCATTTTTTTGAAGGACAGTGGCAATAACAGCTTCTGAATACTTTATATTTTTCTTCCAGTTGACATATCAAAAAAGGACTCAATTCTCCAAGTCTTTGAATGCCACGTGATATTCAGTCAGACCTTATGCCACCAGAAAATAATTAAGCTGCCTAACAAAGATCCAAGGTCAGCTTTTCCCATTATAAAACTTAAATACATCTTCCTTTCTCACTACTATTTTCTTACAATTTAAATATTGTTCTGCAGCCAGCAGAAAGCAGACTGGATGGCCAGAATCACAACTAACAGATTCAGAAGTCATGGGACCCAAGAAACCACAAAACTTTTGATCATGCTTCCATCTTCTTTGGTCCAGAAGGACTCCTTTTTTCCTCTCTTATACTCCAGGAGGTGGCCTGGGATTACCCTCTGCACTTCACTTGCCTCCCATGTTTGGGAATCATTTGAGAATACAGTCTAAAGTCTCAAGACTTTAATACTTGGTTCTAAACCTGTTTATAAAATGAAAACTGGAGGGTAAGTAAGAAAGCGCAACAGGTTGCCTGAGACATGAAATCTTACCTCTGTTCCACTGATTTCAGGGATCTCCTTATCTGACAGTCTAGGGAAGTTCATGAAAAAGTCAGAATTTTACAGAACTATACTTGGCCATTTCTGGGAAGAACGTGCTTTAAGCTGCCTTCTCTTTAAATAAAAATTCAAGTTATTTTTTTTTCTTCTTATTGCAGACATTAAAGTACAGAATACCACAATGAGAAGACTGACCTAATGGCAAGATATCTCTACGCTCATACAATCAGTATTAAAATGCCCAACAAAACAAGAGATTGGGACATCTTGACATCCACCTTGCTTTGTATATATAAAAATCTAAGACATTCTTCAGTAAGAAAAGTTATTTAGAAGCAGATGTAGGGCAGTAATTTCCAGTGATATGCAACAACTAAGCTGACAGTGCTAAACGGAATTTGAGATAAATCCACTTTCTAAAACTACTGTTCATTTGGTCAATAAGCATTCTTGATTTTTACCTGATTTTTCCTCAGAGCTCCAAAAAACAACCACTTGGCCTCTAAAGACTGTTCTTAAAATACTTCAATGCTTATACAATGATTTGCTTGTATAAATTCCAAGAAGAAAATTGTAAATAACATGGAAAACAAATTCATTACCTGCCTGCATAGGATTTACCTTATCTAAAGCAGTCATAAGTTTAACAGCAAAATTGTCCCCTGGGACAGCTACATAATTAGATCATGCAAGGTGGGTATGCTGGCTGTGGTACCTATGATTTCAATGACTTCTAGTTCCCAAATTATAGCAGGCAGTAATTCCCCATTTGCTTATTTTCAGAATAATTCTGGATACAAGACGTACACTCAAGAAATCTTAACAACTGAAGGAATAATGAACACTGTATTTAGAAGAACCCCTTCATTCTTAATTTCATTTTAACAAACAGAAAGAATGGTCTTACTATATTTCAGAGCACTTATTCTCTTGTAGTTCCCTATTAGAAGCTGTCATCTTAGAGTTACATTATGGACCACGTTTTATAAAATATTTATGTCATGTTTAAGGGTCACTGGAAGGACAGCTAATGCATCAAGTCACTGGAAGCACATTTTTGTAACAGTACAATTCATTCTGCAAACATAAGATGTGTGCAATGTTAAAGCTCTCTGGCAGATACAAGCCCTCTTTTGGGAGACAGCAAAGAAAGCATCCCCCTTACTGTTCAGAAATTGCACACCTGCAGAACTTCTATACTAAGGATGCAACATGGAGGACTTCTGTAGGACAACTGGAAGCTACTTTAGTAATGTAATATGGCATCTGCCATCCTCTGGAGCACCTAAGTCTCTTTTTTGCCTGCTAGTGACAATTACAGTCTTCTAGGCCTTTAACAGTCACAACTTTATTTTGCCTTTGTCCACCTAGCACAGTCTTGTTTCCATCATAACTTCTTTGCTTCTGGAAAAGCCTGTGCTACCAAGATCAGATTTGCTCTACAGCTTACCTACCTTTTACTTGCCAAGCTGATTAATCAGGTCAACAACCCCTACCCCCTCACTGTGACCATCATCTGAATGAAAAGCACAGCAATTAACAGCAAGAGCAAATATGTTTAAGAAAATGAAAGCTTACCTGGAGGTGGATGTGCAGGAGGTATTGGTGGATGTGAAGTTTCAATTTTAGGAATTTTAGATGGTGGTACTTCTAAAAAACATTTGAAAGTTCCTAATTGGGCATTGCTTTGCAATATTTTCCAAATTCCAACTCTGGTCTCACACTAATGATTATCATATTACACTATGCAAAAGTACAGTTGAAATCCTACATACTAACTTTGTTTAATAAAAGAAAGCTAAAATACAGACCTTTGTATAAATAAAGTGGCATCAAGCATTACACAAAAATCTTCTAAAGAATACATGCCTTTAAGTTCAAGCTGTGCATTTTTTAACTTGGGACAAGTTATCCAATAACAGTAGATAAGTGAAGATGAGCATATGTACATTTTTCTAGCACAAAATTGTAACTTGTAAATAGTTAGAACAAATCTGAGAAAATCTGAACTATTCTCTGCTACGGGAATGCGTCTAGAAATAAAACAAAACTGCAACTGCACAGGAGAGATAAGAGACAGCTCTCTGGAATCTATCTGCAGAGCCAGAGAGGGGGAAATGCCAGACCTACTTAAGGAAATGTTGCAGAATCACATCCTAGCTATCCCAAAATACATTGCTCCAGAAGAGTAAAATGAAGAAAAAACACCAAACAAAAGGAACTAGATGTAATCACTACAATGAAGCATTTCTTAATCTAGACTATTTATTGATATGGAATACTTTTCACTGGCAGCCATGCCAACAACCAATTACAAATGTCACTGACTACCAACAGACATATCATTAGTGCAGTTATTTAATGACACGGTACCTTCAATTGCTTCAAGGTCCTACCACTTGCTGAAGAACTACTCCAAATGATGCACAGTTACAAACTGAGAGTTAAGAAGGCTAGGAAGACTTCTACTGAATAGTCTGTATTAAGGGGCTGCACTTGGGAAAAAGTTATATGCCAACTTTTTCAAGTTTTGCACTTAGGAACATTTTAAGTTACAGTATATATTTAAAGGAACAATAGTTACAGTATATATTTAAAGACGCATCATTAGGATCAAAATAGTTTCAAACTACTAAGGCTGTAAGCAAACAAACTAAGTGTGTATCAGAAAGTTACTGATTTTGGTTAAAAAATTAAAATCATCCTTTACCTTGTGTCTTTGTCTCTTCTTTTGGAGATACAGCCTGTTAAAAAAAAAAAAATAAAAAAAAAAAGAAAGGAAATAAGACCTTTGCAAAATATGAAGCATTTTAAAATGGTAGTAAGTGAGCAAAACAGGAAACAACCTGCAACCTGCTGAAGAGTATTTGTACGGTTCCGACTAAACCAGAACCACTTTCCAACTGAGAATCAGTTTCCTCCCTTCTTTAAAAGGAGGCAGGACAAACGCTTTATTTATTCCTTTCTTTTTATTAGGAGGCTCATAATG
The DNA here is from genome assembly GCA_025447955.1 of Psilopsiagon aurifrons. Lineage (NCBI taxonomy): Eukaryota > Metazoa > Chordata > Aves > Psittaciformes > Psittacidae > Psilopsiagon > Psilopsiagon aurifrons. The sequence continues at coordinate 13,325 of JAOEHY010029848.1, read as the reverse complement.
TCCAGTCTCCCTAGACAGATGCAACACAAACACTGAACAAAGTCAGTGGCAGAAATGAGTAAGACTGAAAAAAAAAAAAAAAAAAAAAGGCAGGTATTTTAGATACAGCATTTTCCTGCTGTTTTCAGTGTTGAGCACTGCATCTCATGTAACTTACTTATCATCTACTGCACATACGTCACGGACCGGTACACTGCTCACTGAGCTGAAAGCAAGAGACGTGTACTCTGTTCTCGATTCTGCTTTGACCTGTCATTCAACCTTTGCTAAAATCACTTCAGGCCTTTATGCTTTATTTACCAGGACAGGAGGACAGTGAAAGCATTGCTCAGTGTAAAACATTTTGGAAGCCTTCGGATGGAAAGCACTGCATAAAAGCCAAATATTATGCTAGAAAATAAACTTTACGCACACTGAGCAAAACCCACAAAACCTCTCATCATCCTTCCAATCCCAAATTTTGGTTGGGTATGTTTTTTGTTGTTTTGTTGCAAAAAGTCTTTCCAGCTTACTTAGTCCAACTAAGATGGCGAGTGATGGTCTTTGAGAAAAGAAGAAAACCTCACTGAAACTTTAAGTACAATAAGCACAGTTATGAACATATTTAAAATTAATAATAAAAGAGGGCTGTGGCACATGGCTTCTCTGTCTTTTGAATGAAAGGGTTCTTTTTAACAGACTATTTACCTCCAGTAGCTTTACCTTCACAAACTGTTGCTCAGCCCCCATCACATTACTTTCCATGTCAAGAAGGAGCATGTATTTCAGTCCAACTAGAACAATGTTCCTTAATTCTGATGAGTGTTCTCAAGATTTTTGCTGTCCAATACAAAGGAACCCAGGGCCTGCTTGTGGCTACCTCATTCTTATATTTATAGTCATTTCAATTCATCTCCAGCCACCTTCTTTCTGGCTGCTCTCTTGCTTTTCAAGGACAATCTTTACCTTCCCATTCCAAACATACACACTTTTCCTGATGACTCTCACAAACTCATCTATTGCCTTCATTTTGCTGGGTTTCATTTTCCCTTTTCTCTATTTTCTAGCACTAAATTCCTTGCCTGTAAAACTGCATGCAAACATCAGATCTCCCTGCATGTTCAAATAGAAGCAAGTCTTCACTACTTATTGCAACATTCCCAAAAATCACTCATTCTGTGTAGTCAGTTAATTACTTCAAGAGACAAGTAATTCCATTATCGTGCATTTCTTAACATGAAGCAGTGTTCAGAAAATAATCTCACTGAGTTACACTGTTAGAATGGAAGAAGCAACTGAAGCCAAGTATCTCATGTGACAGAAATCCACACGTCAGTTTAAACTGCATTTAAGCTAAAGGAAAAAGAAAAAAAAAAAATCAGGAAGCAACAAAACCAAAGTACATAAAAATTAATTCACTTCTATAATAACGGCAGCTGCCAAAAGAGATGAAGGTATTTCCGGTCCTTCCACTGCACTGTACTGCTCCAGCCATGATATCCCAGGGTCAACATTATTTATTAGCATGCTGATTGTTATTTAATTAGCTAAATCCATACCTCAGTAGAGCTGTTCTTTTAGTGCTGTTTCCATATGCACTGAAATTGTTTCCACTAACAGTTTCTAGTTTAACCAAACTAAATACCCTATTTACATCTAATGATTCACCAGTATTTTCTTAGTGAAGTCGACTGAACATTAAAGTGCTCCTCACTACTAGAGATGTAAAGGATGTGCAGATACTTTAGACGTTTGTTATAAATCTGTAAGTCATGGGCCAATGCCTCAGCTAGTTGAAACTATCATGGCTCAGTAGAAGGTAATGGAGTTATACGAGTTCTTGTAAATGGATAACATAGCCTCCAGGAACAAAGTGTATTTATGTTCTGTACAAACCAAAGGAGAAGTCACACAAAGCCCTATTTATAGGAGGCAAACATTTTAAGTAATGTTTATGGTACCTCTAACTGAAGAACATTTTAGAGGCACCAAGTAAATCTTTCAAGCACTACACATCTTGTTTCCCTAGACTGCTTTCTGGAAACAAACAATTTCAGACCATCACATTAGCTTTTCTCAAATTCATGCTGTCTGGACTGTTCTGCTATGAAAATGCTACTGAGTCACCCTTTGCTTTATATCTGTTCTGGATGCCTACAATGTACCAGGACTTACACCTTTTTATCTGCACTATTCACTTCCAGTGGTACAGGTTTCCCGGAAAAGTTGTTGCTCCTCAATCCCTGGAAGTGTTCTAGGCCAGCCTGGAGGTGGTTTTGGGAAACCTAGCCTGTGGGAGGGGGTTGGAACTACATTTTAAGGTCCCTTTCAACCCAAACCATTCATAATACAATGATGTTCCAGGCGCTTTTGCTGCAGAGGGAGGGGGAAGAGCGTGTGTGGGGGAAGATAAGTTCATTGCCCAACAGATCTAACAAACCATGCAAGCAGAATTCATGCCAATGGCAAAAGTATGGAAAGAAATACTAACTATAAAGAGCTCTCCCAATTTTCAAGATAATTAACAAATTTTATCAGCTTTCTATCTAGCCTAAACAGCTCTGAAGTTCAGTGCAAGAATTATACATTTCAGTACAGATTTTTCCCTCTAGTAGTAGGATATGTTCTGCAATTACAAGAGACCAAGGTTTTACAACACTACAATCTTCTCTTTTTGGGAGGCTGCTATCAGAAAGATGCTGCACTCTTCCAGATCTATCTCATTCTATCATTTGTTGCTTCTTCCTGTTTTTTGGGTTGTGTTTTCTCTTGTTGTTTTGTTTGGTTTTGTTTTTTCCTTAATGTCTGTTCTCTAACTTGGGCATGCGTTCATTACAAGTTAGAGAAAAAGGTGCAAAAGCTACACAAAATTTACTTTCTAAATGGACTTGGTCCAAAGATTTTACTTCTCAAAGCACTCTTCTTAATAAGTACATACAAGAAAACCTGGGAAACACCTTAGCCCCTATTTTGTTTGGTTGTTTCTTTGTTTCCATTTTTTTGGTCATGGGTTTTGTTTGTTTTTTTAATATAACATACAAGTGAAAAAAAACCCTCACCAAACAAACAACAAAAAGTGCAGATTAAAGATCAAAAGCTTCAGCTGATTTTGATTACTGTAGGAAAGCACTCTGAGTACTTGTGATATTATCCAACTGCTAACTTACCTTCTTATTTTAAATAATGAGGTAATAATACAGACAAAGTGAGACGTTAATGTATGATACATTTATAGGCTTACAGAATCACAGAATCATAGAATACTCAGGGTTGGAAAGGACCTTAAGATCATCTAGTTCCAATCCCCCTGCCATGGGCACGGACACCTCCCACTAAACCATGCCACCCAAGGCTATGTCCAACCCTGCCCTGAACACTGCCAGAGATGGAGCATTCACAACTTCCCTGGGCAACCCATTCCAGTACCTCACCACCCTTACACTAAAGAATTTCTTCCTCATATCCAATCTA
>JAOEHY010029846.1:0-14230 GCA_025447955.1 Psilopsiagon aurifrons | reverse complement strand
GGATGCTGGGGAGGGACTCTTCATTAGGGACTGTAGTGATAGGACAAGGAGTAATGGGTTCAAGCTTAAACAGGGGAGGTTTCGATTGGATATGAGGAAGAAATTCTTTACTGTAAGGGTGGTGAGGCACTGGAATGGTTGCTCGGGAAGTTATGAATGCTCCATTGCTGGTGGTGTTCAAGGCCAGGTTGGACATAGCCTGGGGTGGCATAGTTTAATGTGAGGTGTCCCTGCCCATGGCAGGGGGATTGGAACTGGATGATCTTGAGGTCCTTTCCAGCCCCAATGTTTCTATGATTCTATGGTTCTATCTCCCCTCCTCAAAGTAGTGGCAGAAAGATGGGATAAGGGATATAATCATAAATAAATAATGTTTTAGTATCTCTGTAACCATCAAGGCCTTTTCTGTTATACTCCAAGTGACCATCCATGACATCTCTGCAAAGTATCTCAGTCCCTGAGGTTTGTCTTTAGAAGACATTCCATTCAGCTTCAAAGTCCAGGGCCATTCTTGAGGTCAATGATAATTTTTTTAGATCTGTTTCATAGACTCATACAGTGTGAAAATGCTTATAAACAAGTACTCATTGGAAAAAGATAGCCCTTAAGATATTTTTTCTAGAAGTACATTCACAACCACCCTTTTATACCCTCCTCACTGGGATTATTTGGAAGTTTCCTAGTTCTGAGACTCAGAGGTACAGTGCGTGTGGGAAGTATTTCTTTCTTTTAGACCAGCTCATTCATCATGATGTGAACATTCATATGCTGGTATTGGTTGGGGTAGAGTTGATTTTCTTCATAGTAGCTCGCATGAGACTATATTTTGGATTTGTGCTGAAAACAGTGCTGACACAGAGATGTTTTCATTATTGCTGTTCAGTGCTTACACAGAGCCAAGCCCTTTTCTGCCTCTTGCCCCACCCCATCAGCAACTAGAGTGGGGGTTCAAAGGAATTTGTGAATGACAGCTGGTCCCAGACAGCCACAGGGATATTCCATGACATATGATGTTGATACTCAGCCTATAAAGGTGGGGGAAAATGGAAGGGAGGATGTTGAGAGTGATGAAGTTCGTCTTCCCAAGTAGCCATTCTACATGATGGAGCCCTGCTGTCCTGTGCATGGCTGAACAACCCCCGTCCATGGGAAGTGTTGAATGAGTTAGTTGTTTTGCTCTGCTTGCATGCACAGCTTTTGCTTTATTTTTTTGTCTGTCTTTATTTTAACTCACAAGTTTTCTCACTTTAACCCTTCTGAATCTCTCCCCCATTCCCCCAGTGGGCAGTGAGTGAACACCTGTGTGGGGCTCATTTGCCAGCTGGGGTTAAACCATGACAGTCAGGTTATTGGTATGAATAGTGTTGAGGAAAAAAAATGACCTTGGGAACAAATGTGTCTATTTTTTGGTATATAGCTCTGTAACTAAGCATGGCATTTTTAAACAGAACAGTTGCAATTCAGTACCATGTCTATCACATTATCTTACTATACCAACTTTACCTCACCCGTGGTATCATTCTTATCATGTCGGTTACATGAAATTAAGTAGGAGTGTGAAAACTAAGTGAAAACAAACAACATTATGTACACTTTTCAATTCATATTGTTTGTTTCAAAATGGATTACTTGTCAATTTAAAAAAAAAACCCAAACATATGCACCTTCTTCCTACAATGAAATAATTATCTTCCAATATTGAAATGGTTGAAGAAATAAAAAGCAAGTATTACAACCAAAATTGCATATTCTTGTGATCTCAGCCAGGGAGGATTGTTGGCCTAAAGGACTGACTTCTTATTCTCTAACTATATCAAAGTAAGTGACTAACAGTCAGAACTGACAGTAAGCAGCTAGTCAAACCTCTGAACTAAAAAGAAGTACTTTAAGCTGTCAGCAAAGCACCAGAGAGTCATTTTCCTGTGTTTCTTATCCAATTAGTACATACTTAAATAGGAAAATATGATTGTGCAGCTATAAAGACAGTGAAGACTTGTGCTTTTGACATAGCTTTTCAGTTGTCATTTCAGGGCGTGTTGATTTTCTATTTAATTGTGGGTTCAGCTAGAATCTTTGGTTTCAAATTTCCCCCTTTGTCACTTCGTTCAGTTCCTACGAACACAGGCAGAAGGGAGTTCACATAGTAAATATTTTTACAAACTTACCTTTTAAGTTTCTCTGACTGTCTTAATGGCTTTCTTTAGGGCCCTTTCACTGTTTTTAAGGAGGCCTGAAAGGACAGGGGACCAGGAAAACTCTCTGGGATGGCAGAATGGGAATCAAGAGACCTGAGAACATGGAGAAGGCGAAGTTCATGACTTCTTGTAATGGTGGAGAGCAGAGGAGCCCCCAAGGGAAGTAGCTCCCACATGAGCATGGATGTGATGATGGTGCTCTTTGGTGTACAGATCTGGTGAGATGGCCACTGGAGACCACTGCTCATCCCTTCTGTTTTCTTCTTGCCATCCTCCCATTGGGGAATTGGGCATCCAGGGAGTTCTGGTATCCTCAGTGCAGTCTTCAAGCTCCAAGCTGTGGGAAAACTGATCCTTCTTGCTTCTGTGTAGCTGGGTTCTTCCCTCCTGTGCTGAAGCTTGAGAGTTCCTTAAAGCCCAAAGTCTGCACCACAGCCCTGAAACCACAGAGCTACTCCAGCTCAGTTTTCTGTCTCTTTCATACTCACCAGACCCTCGGTGTTACTCTCCCAGCTGGTGTGCAGACTCCACACCATCTCCGTTGGCACTTAGGTTTTCACAAGCTCCCAGTTCCAGAGCTGAGGAGTCCTGATAGAGAGATGTGGGAATGTTTACAAAAGGTGTTGAACAAATCCAAACTCCTTTGCTTCTCTCAATTGCATTTTATCAGGGATTACTAATGAAAAAGACCCAACCAAAATTGCTTATAATATTTGCTTTTTGTTATACTTCTGATAGAGTAAATAATATCAACCCTCCATGTAATCCCCTATCCACTTCAAAATGCAGGTCAAACACAGCAAACCAAAGTATCCATCAAGAGTAATGACTGTAGGTTAATACCTTTCAGTCAGGATGCCATATAGTGATTTCTGTTAATAGTAACCTAAGAGAAGAGGAAAAGAAGAAAGTTCCTTAGGATGAGAATGAGTATAGTGTGTTTGGACAGATACAGAACTCAGCTTTTTTACTTCACAGGGGCAACACTGGACAACCTCCCCATGAAATTAAACTCACTACTAAAGGAGTTATTCCTGCACTGTAGAATCTTTTGGGAAGTGTAAAGCTCTTATAGCATCTCTTATGACCTTTACTTCTATTTTCTGTGCAGGCAACAGCACCTTTTCTGTTTCTCCTAGTAAAGACCTAGACCAGAAAAAGAAGATGCAGGTAAACTGTTACCAGTTCTGCTGAAATGAACCACATATTTCTGAAAACCAGTTCCTAGACCAGTTAGACTGGGACATGCTTTTCCCTGGATTATTCCTTGACCCGTTGCTTAAAAATTGGAAAATTGGATTATTGTTCTTCATAAATTTTTGTTCGTTTGTTTGCTTGGTTGGTTGGTTTGGGGTTTGTTTTTGGTTTCCATATTTATTTTTTGTTTTGTTTTCTTTGTTGAGCCTTCCAGGACTCATTGTTTAATCTCTAGAACTTGAACTCCTCCATCTAAGATATGGTTTATTATCAGAACAAACAGGGGGATAATCATTCTGCTTTGCTCAAGAATTTTAGATTTCAAAATCTGCCTTCATTTCAAATTGGGCAACAGCCAAATATTTTGAAAAGAGAAGTAAACCAGATTGAACAAAACATTTTAACTGTACTCTTTATCTTGAATGACATTTTAAGATCTTAATATAAGTTTGACCCAATATGTAATTCTTAAAAAGAAAATCCATGTTTTATTTCAGGAACATGTCAACAATTTGAGGCTCTTGGAACTAGTTTCAGTATTTCTTAAAGGAAGTTTGCATAAAGCAAACACATTTTGAAAACATTTTCTTTTCTCTTACAAAATATCTCTGTTATGATTATAGACATCCATTCTCTTTGTTTATTCACTGTACCTATGAACTGTCATGAAACTAGAAAGACTTGTAAGGTTTGGTTGTGGAAGACTGGACAGAAAATGCAAAGCAGAGCATCAGCTGAAGCAAAACATTATTAGCTTTATTGAAGTCTGCCCTCAGAACTGAGTTAATCCTTGCTCTGCATTTTCAGCTATATGCATTGGTGTAGCAAGTAGGCACTATGCACTACCTTTTACTCATTTCTGAAGTGCTCAGAAAGGCCTATTCATTAGGCAGTTCTGTATGTGTGAACATATGTTGTCTAATCATGAGCACAAAGCTTAAAATATAATGTTGTGTTCTGTATAGGCACCTTATATACTGTAAATATAGAAACATAGAATCATAGAATAGTTAGGGTTGGAAAGGACCTTAAGATCATCTAGTTCCAACTCCTCTGCCATGGCCAGGGACACCTCACACTAAACCATGCCACCCAAGGCTTTGTCCAACCTGGCCTTGAACACCACCAGCGATGGAGCATTCATAACTTCACTGGGCAACCCATTCCAGTGCCTCACCACCCTCACAGTAAGGAACTTCTTCCTTATATCCAATCTAAACTTCCCCTGTTAAAGTTTGAACCTGTTACCCTTTGTCCTATTACTACAGTCCCTAATGACTATTAGGGACTGTATATTTTATATACTGTAAAATATGTGCGTTATAGGCAAAGCACCTAAGTTATGTTGTGCTCAGTATTCCAAATGATCAGATCAGATATTCAAGCTTAAATATTCAGAATTTGTTTTTTTTAGTTTCCAATGAGCCAATTAAAGCCATAGCTAAAATAATGCTTTGCATCTCAAAGTAAAACAGTTCCTGGCACACCACAGTGAATATGCCATTGTTCAAGATGCTTGTGCTAAAAATCTTAGAGAAAGTGATATATGGTATCTCGATTCCTAGAAATATAAACTCTTTTACAAATACATGTATAACTTTTTTGGTACCTTTAAAAATATTTGGTGTGCATTTTTTTGGTGCTACACAGACATTTTCCTCATTATCTGAATTTAAACCTGGCTTACATCAAAACTATAGTCTGCCTCTCTTAACTGCCTCCAGTAATTTTTTAGTGGCGTTATGTGTGGTGTGTGCGCTTAAGAAAACAACATTAGGTTGTGCTATCTGATCTTAGCATGCTGTACTGTTGTGGTGAATTTCTTAATGCACCAGGGTGTCCATCAGGCCCCAGATACAACCACAAAGCCAAGCCAGTGACGCAAATCAGCAGCTGATATAAACAAGTTGACACAAACCAGAAACTGAGCTAGCAGCGAACCTCCGGAGATGCTTCTTTTTTTCTTCTTCTTCTTTTTTTTTTTTTTAATAAAGAGAAACATTTCTCAGCAACTGAAATGCTTTTGCATTTGCCTCCAACTTCACAATTAACCTAAAATTGGCTCTGTAACATAAAATTTATGAGAAAGAATGTGATACAACCTGCTTGCAATTAGTTTTCTAGACAGACTATGTGTCCTAAACTTAGCATGTTTGTTGATTTTTAAAAGTACACCAATGACCTCTTTTTCTATTTATATGCCATTTAAGGCTCTGTAAGAGTACTTGACATGCTTTATTGAAGTCCTGTAATCTTTTTTTCAGATCTTTACTCTTAGGTGATTAAATCCATATAATCACTTTCTTTACAGTTAGAATATCTCTCTGAGATTCCTTCTTTCTAAACTGTAAGTGTGTATGTAGTACTTCAGTATTACTGTTTAGTTCACATGCCTAAGCATAAGCATCATCTCACCTAGGTTTACACTGGGCATGCTTTGCTAGTGTAAACTGCAGCTACATACTACGCTAGTAGTGTTACATGTTGGTGCAGCTTTGAGTAGCAGAAGTGAGGTATTTCACTTGGCTCTCTGTCCTGCTTTCCTCTTACTTGCAGGCAAGTAAGATCTTCAAGCTCAGATCCATGTTTGTCTGTGTAACTGCACCTGCAGTGAGGCTGTTTTCTGGTGCAGCTGTAGCATTGCAAACCGCTTGCTTGACAGATCCAGCCAGGCCAGCAGGAGTGCAGTGGAGATGTGCTTAGAAATATCTACCTCTTCTCCTTTCTCAGAATAGTTCTTGTCTATTTTGCTGTGTGTTTTCATGAAGTCATTCAAGTACTTTATCCTGTGTATCATTATTGAATGTGGTTATAACACTGTTTTCAAATAGCTTATGACTTGTACTAAGTCAGATGTGGTTTTTCTTCTACATGCATATGTCTGAAAGCATAATACTCTGAATTTTATTTTATTCATCTTCAGGTTTTGATTTCTTTTAAAAAGTATGGCACAAGCAAAACAACAGAGACAACCTGATCCTAAAACCTGGCAATATTTAAAGTTATAGCAGTATGAGGTATAACAAGACACCCCAGTTTTTTTCTGACTGACACTGCTTTGAATTACGTCAGTTCGATTAACCTTTATCTGCAACCTAGAGTAATTGTATTTATGAAATTTAAAGACTGTTAGTTGCTATATTAGGTAACTAACATGCATTTTAACAAGTTCATCTGAAGAAGAATAATGTTGGCTATCGCATATGTAACTGCAGTAGAAAATAATATTTGTCTGCTGCTAATATGTCTCATCATGCTACAAATCTGTTCCTATTAAAGGGATAATAAATAAGATCTAAAAGCTCTGCTCCTCAGAGCTTTTCATATCATATATCTAGGCCTGCTGGAAAACGCAAGAAAAGTTGCCAGTCAGTCCTCCTGAGAGTGAACGTCTTCTTTTACATAGTCCAGATAATACTGTAACAGGAAATTACTTCCATATGGGGCATACATACGTATTAGGAACAGCAGGACATTTTTGTATCTGTTAATAGAGAGATGTCTTCTACTGGATAATTTACTGGATAGTCACCGAGGTTAGTTAGAAAATGCCAGCTGTTGTTGTAATCATGACCTTTTACAAAACTGCTTTTAATGCATTTTCCACAAAATTGAGTCTTCTGACAGAAGGTGGGTTAAGATACAAAATAAAAAAAACCTGCAGCTGATGTGTCTTTTTTTCTGATTGCTTTTATCTACTAAATAAATTACAGATGATATTGACTACCTTTTTCTAGTTATTTGTCATTATTGTCCCTTGATCTTAATGCTATACAGAAGATGGTGATAAATTGGCATTTTTAGAGGCAAATGTGAAGTATTGGGGGTCTGTAGACTGAGACTGACATTTTTAATTTGCCATCCAACTATTAATATCTTATTATCAACTTAACCCCAACCGACAAAAAAAATACAAGAAACCAAAATCTGGAGCCACTGTGCTCAGCTCTGTTCAGCTTTAGGAAAGGGTTCCAGGGATTAAAATTCATGTTTGAAGATTATGTATTTATGTTCCAAAACCTGATGTCTTCTGCCTAGCACAGACTCTGCCTACTGCTCAGTTCATTACAGTATTAAAATTACACAGTATAGTACCATCTGTGTACTGTATAAAGTAATAAATGATATTATCCTCACTGTCTTATTGCTTTTAGCTCTGGATTTTGCATTTAATCTGTTGTAAGAAGAGCTGTTGCAATCTGGGGAACTACCATTCATGAATCACTGTTTAAGGCAACCTTTCCATGTGAGTGGAGACAGACTCCTGTGTCAGACAGATTCTCATCTACAGGGGTTGCAGTTGCAGTTCAACTCTGAAATCATGTTAATTTTAATTGGTGATAACAGCAGCAGGGCACTTCTCATAGATAAGATTTTCAAGCAAAAGTGGCTCAAGCAAAATTCACATTAATGGATGCTGGGAGCCCTGCAATTTGCATGCTCAGCCCCATTCTGCGTGGTCCTTACAGCTGAAAAGAGAAGTAGTGTCGCTGGACAAAGAGAGCGTGGTGACAGGGTGGAGTGTGGAACCCAGGGCAGTTGCTCTTCCTCATCTATGTTTGGTTTTGCCTATGGCGATGAAGAAACTTGAATTGTCCTGACTTATAACATGAGACAGCCACATCCCTCATGAAGTCCATCTTCTCCAAGAGCTCTGCTACGGATGTTGGTTTGAATGTGAAAATCCCCGAGAAAGGAAGATAAAGAAATGTGGGGAAAAAAGATTTAAAAAGAGGGGGGAGGGGAGAGAAGAAAGGGGTGAAAAAAAGAAGAAGAAATGAAAAATATCCTGAAAAAAAAGGAAACGGAAAATGAAAAAGAAAGGACAAAAATAAAAATAAAAGGAGAAAAAGAAAAGGAACCAAGAACGGAGAAAATGAGCAAAAGAGAGCAAAAAAATGAGAAAAAAAAAAAAACAAACAAAGAAAGCAGGAAAATTAAAGAAAAAGAAAGAAAAAAGAAAAAGGGGGAAAAAGGAAAAAGAAAAAACATAAAAGAAAAAAAGGAGAAAAGAAAATATGGGCAAGAAAAAAAAACGTGAAAAGAAAAAGGAAAGAAGCAACGACCACGAAAAACTGAAAAACCAAGAAAACAAAAGGAAAGAAAATGAAAAAAAGAGGACAAAAAATAAGAGGAAAAGATGAAGAGAGGGGACACCGCTTTCTCAGCCCAACTGTCCTCGGCACTTCCAGTCCCAAGCAGAGGCAGAGGGGCTGCGCAGCGCTGCGCGGGCTCGCTGGTGACACCAGCCGCCCCGCTCCTGCCGTCACTGTTGGCATCAGCCTCCCCGCTTTGCCCAGCTACCTTCCCTCACCCCTCCGGTGCCCCCCTGGCCACCACCGGGAGCTGCCGGGGGAGAGCCGCACCTCGGCAGAACCGCCCGTCGGATCCGGATCGCGCCACGCTCAGCAGATCGAGATTTGGGGCAGAAACCTGTTTGCTGGGGGGCGGTGAGGAGTTCTGGGTCCCTCTCCAGGGGCTCCTTTCCCTTTTACCCCCCCACCATCTTTCCCCCCTTTCCTCCTTCCGCCTCCCTCTCTCAGGCAGGGAGCTGCTCAGGCGGCCGGATCACCTGCTAATGAGCTGGAAGCCACTTAAGCCCTGGAAATAACTTACTTCGTCACCTATTGACTGTTTGGCTTAGTTTGGAACCGGTGTGGATTTTTCGGGTCTTTTCAAGAGAGCCGGTCAATGAAAAGCTAAGCCAATATTTACCAAGTAGAAGGGCAACTCTCGGCGGTGTTTATTAAGGGACTGGTGGGGAAGGGCTGCGGGGGGGTCAGGGTGAGGGAGGACGTGCCCGGGGCAGCTGGAGCGGCGAGATACTGCCCGGGCGGTGTCGCTGGAAGAGGGCATTTGTGGCTCCAGGAGGGCGATGCTCTCCCCTCATCCTTTTCCGTTGTTATCCCGCATCACCTCCAGTCACCCCCGCACTCACTCCCGTTACGCCCGCGTTGCCTCCTGTTGTTATCCCACATCCCATCCCGTTATCGTCCCCGCATCTCTACATGTTATCCACACGTCCTTTCTTATCTCCCTTATCCCCCAAAACCCCTCCGTTATCCCCACATCACCTCCTGTCACCCCCACACTCCCTCCTGTTACCCCCACATCCCCTCCTGTCATGATCTCACATCCCATCTCGTTACCATCCCTGATCCTTTCCTGTTGTTATCCCACATCCTCTCCCGTTACCATTTCCGCATCCCTCTACGTTATCCCTCCACGTAATCCCTCCATCCCTCCCTGTTATCCCCTCACCTGCAATCTGCTCCCCCATCCCCTGTCCACCTCTGGCTCCCCAGACAGAAAGAGCCGGGGGGGTTTATTGCTCCCCGTAGCTGGGATGATTTATATTAGATTTATGTTAGATGCATTTTAGATGTATTTTAAATGGATTTGATGTGGTCCCCCACCCCCGGGGAGCAGCGGCCGCAGGGAGGCAGCAGAGCGCCGCGCAGCACCGGGCGCAGCACCGCTACCCCTCCGCGCTCCCCCGGGGCATAGGTGGGGGGGAAACCGGAGGGAACCGAGCAGTGGCACCGGCCCCCGACCCCCCGTCTCCACCCCCCGTCGGACGAGATCGCGGGCGGCCGCAGGGCGGCGCTGCCGGATAAGGGACGCGCCGTCAGGGCCACCCCCCCCAGGACTCTTCTCCCATGGACAAGGCGGGTGCCGATCGGGGCCGGGAGCCTGCACAGCGTCGCAGCGGGGAAAGGGGCCCTTGGACTCGCTCGGAGACACGATAGCGGCTCGGACAGAGCAGGAAGCGAGATGGAGGATGGAGCCAGGAGGGGGCTGGGCTCTGCTCCCAAGGAACAAGGGATGGGACACGAGGAAACGGCCTCAGCTGCACCAGGGCAGGGTGAGATGGAGCTGAGGAACAGTTCCTTCCGCAAAGGGTGCTCAGCATTGGCACTGCCCAGGGCAGGGCTGCAGTCACCGTCCCTGCGAATGTTCACACCCGTGGAGACGAGGCCTCAGTGCCATGGCGTAGTGGTGGCCCTGGCAGTGCTGGGAAGGGTTGGACTGGAGGAGCTTAAAGGTCTTTTCCAACCTGGTTGGTTCTGTGATGGGGAGTGCTCCAGGGGTGCCACCGCTCCGAAGGAGGGAGCATCTTTGGGCCTAAACTGATGAATCCCAAGCCATCACTTTGAAATACAGCAGAGCTCTAAGCATAAATATCAGTCCCATATCCTTACGTGGGGCAAGACACCAAGCCTGGGGACTCCTACTACTCAGGCTGGGGGTACTACAGCCCCTCCTTCTCCCAGGGGTCACTCAGCCATTCAAGACCCATCCTTTGGGCAAGCAATATATCTTCAAGGCCTAAGCAAGGTTTGGTGCAAAGCATTCACCCATATGCTATAGTTATGAGCATCACCAACACCAGAAGAATAACCGCACCAGTGGACCATTGAAGGTAGTGCAGCTTTCCAGGGAGCACCTGCGTGCTCTCCTCCCAGCGTTCCTCCCTATGTGGAATCGACACCAGCCATGGGGATGTCTGCAGCTGCCTCACTGCTTCTGAATGCACCAGAGGCATGCCTGGCTCACACAGGGGCAGTGAAAGTGCTTAAAGACATCCCTGTTTTTGAAGGATCCAACTCAAAAGTGCTTTGGGGAAGGCCTCTGGCTGCCCATGCTGTGCCTTCAGCAAGGCCCCACCGCCAGCAGGTAGCCCACTGCTCTGTGCAACAGTCACAGGGGGTGGTCAGGGCAGCTTTTCCCCTCCCTGTGCTGTTCAGTTTGTGCTATGAGCCCAAGACAGCTTTAAAAGAATGCCAATGCTTCCATTTTGTGCCAAACCCGAGAGTCCAAGAGGAGCTGGTCCCACTTCTGGCACATGAAAGTATCTGAGCAACAGGTTAAAGCCCAGAGCCGCACGTTAGGACAGCTTTGTACCAGAAAAACCCAGTCTGGGGAAAGTGCCAGCTCCCATCCCTGGGATCTGACTCTGAGAAAGCACCAGCTCATGCCCAGGAGCAGCGGTACCTGCTCACCCCTCCTCAGTGACCTCCCCAGGATGATCCCACTAGGAAATGCTTCCAGAGAATCAGATACAGCCCTCACCTAAGCAAACTGAGACTGAAGGCTTGGCACTGCCCACCCTGGACCACAGGGAGGGGCTGCCATTCCCTCTGGGTAGAGCACAATGAGCACTCTTCAACCCAGACACCTCCAGTACTTCCCCAGGAAATAAGCCATTCCCAGCCCCACACAAAGACCTGGATTTCTTCACAGGCTTGTCCATCCTGTGCTTATTTCTCACCAGGTGAAGCATCTCTTGTCTCGTTGCATTAAATGCAGAATTCTTTGATTCAGAGGATTCATCCAGTGATGGCAAACTCACTGGGGTTTGCAGAGTATCATTAGTTCATGATACTTTGGATGAAGAACCACCAGTTCTGCCTCTTGCCCCTTTCTTACATGTGCATACATGTATATAAGGGCACCCAGAAACAAGAGCCGGCAGGGTTCATGGGGTGAAGACCTCACTGTGCAGCCATCCCTTGGAGGTGCCCCCCATGCTCCCAGCACTGCTCCACCTCACACAGCAGTGCCATGGCTCCACAGACAGGGTGGCCTGACAGACGGCACTCACCTGAAAGGACGGGATGCTCCAGCACTTGCTCTTCTGCCACTCCTGGGTGCTTGGACCTTACCCAGGGGGTGGCTGTCACCCACTTCCCAACACAGCAGGCTTCAGAGGCAGCTTCAGCACCAGCTCATGGCACTGGGTTTCTTCATGCTGCCCACACCAGCTGGCCCAGGGGACTGGACAAGGGGGACACCCTTCTTTGGCTCCCCTTTCAGGCAGTTGCCCTCTTCTTCCTCCCTTTCCTGGCCATATCCATGTCCAGGACATGCTGGCCCACCCTCAAATATCGAATCATAGAATAGTCAGGGTTGGAAAGGACCTTAAGGTCATCCAGTTCCAACCCCCCTGCCATGGGCAGGGACACCTCCCACAAAACCGTATCACCCAAGGCTCTGTCCAACCTGGCCTTGAACACTGCCAGGGATGGAGCATCTGAACCAGTGGGTTCAGAGCACTTGGGATGCTCCAGAACCAAAGAACAAGCATTTGGGTTGGAAAACAATGGATTTAAGTCTGAAGAGGGTGTTACAGTTGGGATGCAGCATCCTCCCTTCCTGCAGGGTCCCAGGCTAAACACAGGCAGCAGCTCTGGCCAACCACAACAACTGAAGCCTGGTCCATGGATAAAAACCATGAGCATCACAATGTGCAGCTCCCTCGAGGTGCTGCAAGAACATACTGACATACAAACCAAACAGCTCTTTCAGAAGAGTTTCATTGATCAGACAAAACCAACCAAAACCATGAGATTTCACATCTCCATTTTAATGTTTAACGTATTTTACTGTTTCATACACATAAGGTTTGAACAGTGTGAGGTAAGTGGGGTGCATATAATAGGTCTTAGTTCCAATCACATCCTTGGGATTTAACTGCTAGAAATCACATCAATGCTATCGATAGAAAACATTCAAGATGTAAAACTCTGAGAGCTCAGAGGAACTTGCCTTGAATTGCTGCAGACACTTAAGCAGAGTCCTTGATCCTGCACAGAGATGTGCTGTATTTCATGGGCTTCAGCACCATTTCAGGGAGAAAGTTCTCCACGAGATAAAAACCACACATAAAGCTGCTCAGGATAAACTGTGTAAATTCCCATTTATCACCACCCCGGCTTGGGGCTGGTGGAACAGACTGAACTGTTTCTGCAGGAAAGAATCGCTTTTGAAATGCGTACGTGTATTCTGATTTAAGTGCAAAGAACACCAAAAGAGGTACACCAATATAACTCCAAGAAACGCACAGAATTCAAGCATCTTAAGATACAAACCTTATTCGGACTATGAAGAGTATATAGGGTGGGAGAGATTCAGGGGACATAAAGCAGAGGATCCTTTCACCATGTAGGGTTATATCTACCCTAAGAAACTAAGTGGTCTTGGTGAACATCCATGGAAAGCGTGCTTTCCATCACCAAAGTGCCAGGAGGATATCTACATCCTCTCCTGGTTACTGGGGCATCATTCCAGTGCCAGCCCAGAGATCTTGGCAGGGGCTGCATCCCTCATCCCTGTGGTCACTTGCTGAGGCTGATGGAGATGAGTGGGTTGCAAAGAGCACATGGGAGAGCTTCTTCCTCCCTGTGACTTGGGGGATGCGCTGTACACATGGAATCATAGAATAACACCTTGCAGGAAGGAGGCTTTTGCAGGGCGAGTTCATCTCCTGTTGTCCAAGACCATAAAACCCAAGAAATCCCTGGAGGACTTCCCCAGTCATGGAGCTCCCCAGCTATTTTCTTATCCAGATATACTTTTGCCCACTCTTCAAAATTGTCCCACAAAATCCTGAAAGTCCCAGGTTGTTCTAACCCAGACAAACACATATCTGATTTGTTGTCCAAGATCAGATGAAGAAATGCAGCTTCAATATGCTTCTGATTAAAATGGCCTTAAATGCCTCATATCCTTTATCCAAGGCTCAGCCCAGGCTTCATCCTCAGCCACCCCATGGAGAACTATTTGCCTTGCTCCATGTTCAGGAAGCCAAAGGGATGCAGAGCTGCTGCCAGAAGAGCCCAGAGCCCAATTACTCTGCAAAGGAGGGGATGCAACAGCAATGCTCTGGTTCTTTCCTGTGAGGGTGGTGGGGCACTGGAATGGGTTGCCCAGGGAAGCTGTGAACGGTCCATCCCTGGCAGCATTCAAGGCAGGGTTGGACAGAGCCTTGGGTGCCATGGTTTAGTGGGAGGTGTCCCTGCCCATGGCAGGGGGCTGGAACTGGATGAGCTTAAGGT
>JAOEHY010029844.1:33348-78587 GCA_025447955.1 Psilopsiagon aurifrons | reverse complement strand
TCACAGTCATGATTAACCTGGGCAGTAGTGTCCATTGTTAAGTCCACCCCTCAATTACAAGCCCATCTGCATGTTGCCACACATACAGCGTTCTGAGGATTTAATAACCTTGTCTGCCTGCATTTTTCAGTTTGATTTGTTGAGAAGAGTGATCTCTTTGCTTCATGGGTACAAGACCAATGTCAGGGGTTTAAGAATTAGAAATAAAAAGAAAGAACAAGCAAATGGAATGACAGGGAGCCACTGTCCTAAATAAACCACAACCAGGAAAAATGCAGCTGCACTCCACTTGCCTTTTTTTCAAGAACACGCTTTGTTCCTAGAAACTTTCTATTCATGTATCATTTAATCTACCCAGCAAAACACTTGTCAATACAGAATGTAGTTTTGTGGTGAGAATATTCTGGAAAACACCACCAGAATCAATACTCTTTTCACACACAAGCACGAAAGACTCTGGCTTGAAATCCTCTCCCTGGTATTTCCAAAGTTTTGGAAAACGCAGCTCAAAATCTGGGCTTTTGGCTTGTCCCCTCCCGCTTGGGTTGGCAAGGTGACTTGTCTCTTGCAGTAACAAGAGACCCATTTGCACATGCTGGTTCAGAGCTTTCACGAGCTAGCAGAGCCCGAACACGGGATGTGCCAAAGCCGATGCAAGCCATAAGCTCTCAGTGATGTGGAGAATCAAATCCTCTTTTTAAAAGGCAGCCCTGCCTGGTCTGTATGACAGAGATAGGAGAAGACAGTGCAGTGCAGTATTTGTGTCAGCTATCACGGAAGTGTGATGAACGTGCTGTCAGAGTGCTACAGCTCTGTTTGCTGTCTGGTGGTTGCATGATTCAGGATCAGTTTATGGGTTTGATGATCAGATCAAACCCATAAGGCAACAAAACAGATGCCAGCTACATTTAAATGTCAAATGTTCAAACCATCACATGTCAACGTATACAGGGTTTAAACAGCCAGCAGTGTTACAGAGCACAAAGCCAGAGACAGGCAGTGGGTCTTGTTTAGCTGAAGATATAGAGAATTCAGGAAAACTAGTAGGGATACTTAGTGAAGATGAATCAGCTCCTCATAACAGAAATATGACCAGGTCTGCATGTGATGAGAGAGCCTGCAGTATATGTCACGAATGTGAGTCCTGTCAGACTCCATTAGTTTTTTCTCTCAGACCTTATTAAAAGCTAAATACAAAAGGTGAGGTTGCTAACCAGGAGGAATTTACCAACAGAGACAACATCTAATCCCGTGCAACAGTCTGTGCTATCGTGCAGTATCTGTGATACCTGCACCATTCCAGAGAATTATATCTTGGCATTAATTAGTCTTCTTAATTAGTGCAGTCAGAACATAACTGCAAGGCCTCTGCAGTGCTGGAAAGCACATTTCAGTGAGTTCCATTAGTAGATATGATGTACAACTTTACTCCAGATTCAAGTTCTCTGCCCAGTAGTTCTGGCATTTTATGCCAAATCCCATGGACTTGAATGGGGACGGATTTTGGACTTTGGCTGGTTTATATATGTTCTGGCAGAGATTAATGCAGTTTTATAATGAACTATTCGAAATCTGTCCAAACAGACTCAATAATAAAAGGATTTCCCCCCGTCAGAAATGAGGTATTTAGATGATTTGTGATGAGTACAACCTCTTCTAATAAGGGCTGAATATATTTTCTTTTGAGCTGCACATCACTCATTTGCTAAAATCCAGGAAACATTTGATTTGAGTTAGGACCAAGCAGTGCAAAGGCTGAAATGTGGTTATTATTATGTCATGCACAAGGCAAAGGCTCAGGCAGAATCCACGCCCTCCAGAATGTTCCCATCAGTATTATGGGTGTGAGAAGGAGCCTGCAGCCATCTGGCCTTTATTAGCTGTGTTTTCAAGCTTGATATACATGAGGAAGAAGTCTAAAAGACAATCTGTTACAGTCAAAGATTTGCAGCAAATGCCCAGTCCCTGGATGAGTGAGTGATCCCAGGTAACTATCTACTAATGAACATAACTTGGCATTTTGCAACAAGGAAGCTGTTGAACTAGTAAGTTTTAAAGTGTAGCTTATGATCATCTCCCTTTTTAAAATTAAATAGTATGTACTATATATTTCAGAGCCTTTTAATAAACATTCATTTATCTCTGCAAGACAAGAGTCAGCAGCATATCACTGTGGGTACCTCTATGAACATTTCAAGGCAAAGTCCTGCCTCGTACACGTGTTAAACAGTCCATGCAGTGAGCTAGTGCCTTTAGGTGGATGGTGGACTCCTCTATCCTGAAAACTAGCACCAGGATTGATCAACATCCATATTAGCCTTGACCTTACAAGACCTCTGCACGCTAAATTCCTACTGATTTCAGTGGGTGGTTGAGCTTGGGAGGCTGGGAAGACAGCAGCTGGGTTTTCACTGCAGGAGCCATTAAGGGACATTGCATTTCATACCCCCAAAAGTCTTCCAAGGCCTTAATTAGAGCTGGGCACTGTCTGGGTCAGTGGTTACAAAGGCTGCAGAGATTTACATGGTGTCCTCAGAGAACAGCAGCCACTCCATCACACTTGTTCCCAGGTTTGCACGGCATTTGGAGATATGCCTCCTGAATCCACCAGTACTGTCAGCAAATCCCTGCTCCAGCCCCAAGCGTCCCATGTCTGTAATTGTCAGTGTAAATGTGATCCTGGCTCCTGCCTGGACAAAGCATGAGCTCAAAAAGTCCTGGGTCAAGAAGTGAGGTTTCTCTCAGCGAAAACTGCAGCTCTTCCTAGAAAAAAATCCCTAAGCCACCTATTCTAAGATTGATGTGTAACATAGATCAGAATTAATCCAGCTGAGACTGTTAAAAGTCTATCCTTTTTTTTACCAAAATGAAACATTTTGATGTGACTAAAAAGAAACACTAAAGGCAGAGCTACTGTTATCGACTATTTTAAATGAACTTTCACTTTAATCAGTGAGATTCTGACTTGTTTTCCCTGGCTATTTTCAGAGCCTTTATCCATTAATATTTATTATCCATATTTTCACACCCAGAAGACTAGGTTGCTCCTTACTGTTAGTGAGCTACTATAATGTTGAATTTCCTATCAATCAGGGCTGTGCTACTGTGATGGCTTTTGCCAGCTCCGGGGTTAGCACATGGATTGGAAGAGCCAGGCTTTAGTCTTCCATGTGGTTTGGGTTTGTCATCTTCAGCTTCAGATTCTGGGCTGCGAAGTGGGACATAACCTGTGCAATTTTACTGATCCAGATGTGAAATTTACTTTGAGATGCTCAGCTGAAAGGTCAAGAAATCAGTCTGACTTTTGTATCATTTGCCCTGGTGCATGGGAGGTTTATCTACAAAAGACGCAGAGACCATTTGGCTGTGCATCCTGACTCCCATGTGCTCTGATTTGCCTTTGCTGTGGTGCTTCAGCTTCTCCTGAGGAACAGGGTCTGAACCAGGATGTAAACATAGCATTTTGTACCGTTAGAAGTGCAAAGCCTGTTTTGGGACATTGAAAGTAAAAGAAGATCCTGTGGTCACCAGGAGGGAATCTGTCTTTCTGGAAGTTGTCCTTCTGTTTCTTCTTCCTCCAAGGACAAGCTGATAAAAGCAGCCAGAATCACAGAAACACCAGTGATTCCACAGAAGGTACTAAAAATAAAATCCAGGAACAAGACTAAAAAGCTTTATTTTTCAAAGCGGTTGGAGACTGTTGAGAGCTTTCCTCCTTAAAAAAACTACTCCTAACTTAAAATTTCTTCACTGAAACCAATGTCAGCAGGGTCCCTTCCAAGCCTCCCACATCCCCAGGTCAGTGCCTCCTTTTTGGTGCCTCGAGGAAGCCCCTGAGCAAAGGTGCCACACGCGCAGCTCTGGCAGCATGATGGCAAAGCCATGCTGTGCCAAGGAAATGGAGCTGCTCCTCCACTGCCCCTCTGCTTGTCCCAGAAGGTCAGAGCTGGGGCACGTGTGAGGAGGATGCACCGGAGCACGTGGAGGTGTTTATCACTCTGCTGTCTTCCACAACTGCTGCCTTCCTGCTGATAAATCCTTGCTTTGTCCTTGCTCTCAGGGAGAGGCTTTTCAGATTGCCTCCGCAGTTAATCTTATCTCTGTCACAGGTCTCCTCATTTCTTTTCCCACACAGAATGAGCAGCCTGATAGCAGAAGGCTCATCAGGAGGAGAGCCAGGAGTGGTGCGTGCCAGCTGCCTGGAGCATGCAAACAGCCACTGCCTGAACTGGGTCAAAGCACCTCCGTTCACTGCAGGGAGGATTATGTGATGCCCCAGACAGATACCTGAGACAAGACAGCACTTACATACTTAGATTATCTGTCAGAGAGAGATGGAAAATGGGTGATAAGGAAAAGAGGTGGGGTGGGAAGCGCTCTGTTGACATTGGTAGTGAAGAAGTGAGTGTGGAAGCTCCTGGGTGGCCCTAGGGAAGCCGCTGTTGCAGATCCTGTCCCTCCAAAAGGGACAAGGCTTATGTCTGCTCAACCCAGCAGCATGTATGGAAGAGACCCAGAGAACTGCTAAGTGCAAGCCGTTGTACAGCTGGGGCAAAAGATTTACTTTGTTTACCAAAGTGAGTGAAGTCAGTTAATACAGAGGCCCAGCCCAGTTCTGCCTGCCAGGAAAAAGAATGAAAAGAGTGGGGACTGGGACAGGGACTGTTTGCCTGACCTGCAGGCTATGGGCATCCTTGCTGCGATACTGCAAAAAGCTTATCTCTTAGCTGTTGTCTCCTCCTTACTGAGGAAGAAGGGGTCAAACCACCTTTTCATCATGATACAAGGTCAGCCTATGGACAAGCCTGGGAAGCTCAACTTTATCCCATTCTCCCAAAGTCTGGTAGATCCACATCAGTGGCCCATAGTTTGCTGAAGTCATTATTGCAAGACAGCCACCGCCATAAGTCACGGACTTACAGACATCATGCTAGTCCAGCACTGTTCCCTGGTGTCTCCAGCATGGATTCCCATGGGAGAAACCTATGGATGTGATCCCTGTGCAGAGCCTTGCTTAGCAGGCGCTCACTGACAGTAACCGTATTCCCCAGAGGGAACTGGGCTGACTCACACTCAAAATTCTAATACAACATTTGGGATGGGCAGTGTTTGTGCTCTGAGTCACACGGAGCCGTTCCTTTTTACTACTGGAAAGATACTACCAGGAGGTTTCAGCTGAATGCTGTGGTGCAGAAGACTTCATGTGGTAGTCACAGGGCCTTTATGGAGGTCACTTTGTTCTCAGAAGGAGCAAAAAGCCTTCACTGCCGCAGCCATTCCTATGACATGCTCCAGGAATTCAGTTTTGCACAGGAAATGCTCAAAACAGTCACTCAGCAATTGCAAGTAAATGTGTAATTGGAGCTCAACACTCAAAAGTGTTGGAAGCCACCACCCTCCCAAATCATGCTTGCATTTAAAGATCCTATAGAGGCCCTTGCTGTCCTTATCGTAGTCCCAGATGAAGACTGAGCCTCTGTCTCTCTCTCAGAAGTCGGCAGCTGCTCTACCAATGGTAGCGGAGAAACCGCTGTGGAGCTCGGCCGCTCAGGAGGACCCCAGCAAGCTGCCTGAAACTCCAGCCAAGAATAATATTACAGTACAATGAAGTGAGTTTGTTTTTCACAAGGTTCTCTGTGCTTCCATGGGCTGGGCACATGACTCAAAATTAATGGAATGCAATCATTAATTTCGCTTGTCAAGCCAGCATTACCCTATCTTCTGTGCTGAAAGTGGTGTTGCATCACACCGGGTCTCAGTTTAGGGTGGAATCCTGGAGGAAATTGTAATGGAGAAATCATGAACAGGCCTATACAACATATCTAAGAGGGTTATTTTTATGTCTGATAGTTTCCTTTTAATTAAATATAAGTGTGCCTAAGAAAATAGGACTTGAGGACAAGGTTTTTGGATGGAAAATCAAATGACCAGGCCACATGTTGTGTTTCACAGAGGGAAGAAGCAGTGTGGGGGACCTTTTTATTCAGGCTGTAGAGATCAGTGGGTTTTCCGTGGTTTTTGTTTTGTCTTATTTTGTTTTCAGATAAATCCTTTTAGAGTAAATACAGTAATACTTAATAGAACCTCCCTTGATAGAACCTTAACTGAATCAGTGCTAGTACTGCAGAGACTCCTCAGATCTGTGAGTGGCATGTCTTGGCCCTGGGTGAGCAAAGGGGTAGCGTAAACCATGGGGCTTCTGCCCTGCACTTACATTTGCTTGCTGTCCTTCTTGCAGACCCCTGTCAGTTCCGCATGCAGGGGGCCTGGGCTCAGACATGAGCTGGCCACCTGAGCTCACAAAACCCCAGAGACTGAATTTGATGCCGGGGTCTCAGAGACCATACTGCCGATTTCCCAGCCATGGTGAAGAAAAGCACCTGTAACACTGTGGGGAACAATTGCCTCCAAGGAGCCATCACTTTCATGTGTATAGCGGCAGGTAGAGGCTAGAAGGATTTGAGTTGTGCAAGCCACTATCATAGTTACTGGTGTTGCTGGATGAATGTTTTCCTTCATGCTGTGCAAAGCTGTATTCTTTGGGGAAAAAAAGCAATGAACCCAAACCTCCTCAGAAACCACTTAAGACATAAGATGCAGAGAAAGATTAATGATAGGAATGAATATTGAATATTGTGCAGTTTCTCAGACTGAGGACATGGCTTGGTCCAGCTGCACTAAAACACAGGCTCAGATGTGTCCTCAAGGGCTCTGGGAACCCACCTTCTGCACAGCGGGTCCACAGCACGTCTGTGATTTCTCTCACTGCAGCATGTGCATGCCACTGCTGGAGAGCAGGTGAGGCACTGGCTTGTGTCGCTTGCACACTTTTTTCCCACTTTCAGGACAGATTTAGTCCTTTTTCTTTTGGCAAAGTCCATCTTTTACTTCTAGGGATGAAAATTATATTCGAGACCAACTTGGTTTCTCTTTCCTTTATTGCTGAAAATTGTTTGCTTCAAGAGTGAAGAATCATGAAACCCAGACTTGGAAAAGTAATTTTCTTTGAAGGACACAATCCAACACAAGTGAGTTTTTTGCATGACTGGTTGCTTGCATCCCGCATTTGTTGCACTCTGAGTCAAGTCTTTGGGCCCTGGCAAACTGGAGTCACCAAGGAGGAGACCAGGGTGATCTGTGGTGTCCTGGAAATCACAAGCAACATTGCCTCACTGCAAGAGTTCTAGCCTGTATTTGATCATTTTTTAATGATTTCTTTTCTAATAAAAGATTTATACTTGGAAAGATCTGTTCCTAATCAACCTCAGCAAAGAGCAATTGCATTACGAGAAACTGATCCCTTTATTCTTAGTCACTTTGGGAAAAGCACGTTCATTGGTATGTGTGGTCAAAGGCAAGTGTAAGTAAGTTACTAAACTGATCATATAAAGTTGCATGATCACTCACTTTCTGCTTGGTTTAATGAATTTCCTGTTGTTTAGCCACCTAAGCTTTAGTGTGGCATATAATTCCTTCCAGGGAAATGCTGTGATCTGCTTTATTAAAATCTCTGTTTACCCAGGGAATTCAACTTCTTTCAGGTAATTTATCAGGCAAATGTGGATTTTTTTTATCATTTTCTTTCTAAATTCTATGCTAATTTTGACCCCAATTTAAGATTCTTGACATTGAGATTCAGCCTCTATGGGCTTTAAAATTCCAAGCTCATGAAAACTGTTTGATCTCTAGGAACTGATTTCAGTCCTTGAAAGGCTAGCACACGCCATGGGGTCATATTTATTTTATGAGATGATTTTTTCCTAGTGAGATCAGTTAATGGAGCAGCCAGTGTTGCAAAATGTGGAATAAATTTCCAATCACATACCACAATACCCAGAAAAGATCTCACCTGCCATTTAGTAGTTAGTAATAGGTGCATTTTCATAGCTTGCATTTTACATATCTCTGGTTTCGTAACTCCCCTACCCTACTGTATCTCATACGTGTATATGTGTGTGTGTATGTATAAAATGGTTTCCTGCTTTCTTAGTGAACACTGGGGGAATTAAAAGTCAACTGTACTTCCTTCAGTTGCTGAAAGATTGCTTTCAGGTGCTATAGGAGTTCTTCCCAGGGTTTACTATAAATCAAGACAGCATCCACACAGGCCACTGCATTGCCCAAATGTTTGCATCGCAGCAGGCTTGTTACTTGAAAGACACTAAGGAGCAACCCACACAAACCACAGCTTTATGCTAAAAAAAATCCAGCAAGCGCTGAAAATTTTATTGTGGTCTTGGAAGATTCTGCTCTAGGTGTTGCCAATATCTGTTACAGGCATGTAGAACGCTGTTTTCCTTGGCTCTAGCATCAGCTGGTACCCAGCGCATTTGCTGGAATCATTATTTAACCCTGGTGCTGCAGTGCTAAATGATTTAGTGCCAACCCCCCATGGCCATCAGATCAAGATCTCCTTCTGAAATGCACCTTCTGCTGCCATCACCCCCCATTTCCAGCCTAGTTATCCAGTCTGAACATGCTAGTGTTTCAGTAAAAGGACCATGACAATTTAAGGGCAAGTGTTAGATGCTGGCTGCAGGACAGCCGTTAAAAACTGTGCACTAGATCCATATCTCACTTAAATCCCTTGGAAACCTTCACTGTATTCACAGCAGCACAAGTAATACCCTTCACCCATTCCACTCAGGAAGGAGACACTGGCTTTCACCCGAAGAGGAAAGCTCTCCATGTCCCAGATGCAGGCACAGACAAACACTGCTCTTGTTCACACATTTCTCACTCATTTGACATTACAAAATCAGTATCTTTTTCCCCAAGAAAGTTATAAAAATGCTAGGATGCTCCAGGAAAAGTGATGGGTGTGCACATTGAGAGGGTGGGGAGGGGATGGGGGAGAGTGGACTTTCACACTGTTGTATTATAGACGTCTAATTCGATAAAGATCTGGCCTGCTTACATAGTCAAAGTGACTTCCCTTCTGATGAGGGTTACTCAGAGCTCCTAATGAGGAACCTGCTGCGCACCAAAAGCAGGACAGGCAGCATAAGCCTGCAGTCAGGCTGTGTTTGTATGTCCCAGACACATTAGTTCCTTCAACTCTCTCTCCACTGTGGCATATTGAAATACGCCCTTCTTATTTGTCTCAAAAAAGGCTTTATTGGCATAGCCTTATGCCCCACTATAACCTCTCCTTCCCATTTGTCATTTGTGAAGAGTCAGCCCTGATTAAAAGCAGGCCCATCTTTTATACTGTGCAATGGCTGTTGCTTCCTCTCCATGGATTTCTTCCACAAGATTCAGAGTTTCCTCAGCCTGACACGTAAGAAGCCAGCACACAGAGCAGGCCGCAGAATGAGATTTCCTTTGTAGCTTTACTTTAGTTTTCCTTCTGTTTGATTTCCAGGAGAGAGATTTTACATTGCCTGTTTTTTAATACTTAAAGGAACACTCAGGGCCTGGCTTGCTCAGTCAGAGTGCCAGGCAGCCTAGCGAGGCGCTTCTTAACTCTCAGAGGTCTTGCACCACTGATAGGCATTTCAGGAAAAGCTTCTTTGTCCTTCACCTTCCTTCATCTTTCCTCTCCTATGTAAAGTGATTGTGGATGAACTGATGTTTATTTTCTCTATTATTTCCGTCAGAAAAAGTGTTTGCTCCTATTATGAGCACTGCAATGTCAGAGATTAAAGTGACCAAAACAAAAGTGCATTTCCAGCCTCAAAGCTATTCACCAGTAATTATATCAATCCCCTACACTCTCCATTGGTTTTGCAGGGCTGAGATTAGACTGGGGGTGTCTCAGACACAGGTTCAGTGCTGTCTTTCATATGGCCAGCAGGCTATGGGAACCCACCTCGACCCTGTAACAGGAACCAAATTAAACCATGTTGACCAACTCATTATTTTCAATTGACTCCACATTCTAAAGCAGCATGTGCCTGGCGTGGGGGTTTGTCAGATACAGAAATAATTCAGCCTGGCTCGTGACTCCACTGTTCATTGCACCGAAAAAGTCTTCTCTTCAGCCATGGCAATCTTCCACGAGTCTAAAGAGGTAAGAGCTGTACACTGGGCATAGTGTACTGGCAAGAGTTTCCTGATGCTTTGAGCAATTCCTTTCAAAATTATGCATAGGAAACCGAGGCTGTAACCCTAAGTCATGCCAAAACAATCTCCCCCTTCTAGATTTATAAAGTTTGCCCAGCTTTCTACCACTGCCACCCAGGTGGCACTTCACCCTACTACAGAAAAACACCTATAATTTTATTTCTTTGAAAAACATGTGAAAGTTTTGGCTCAAAGGCTGGGTGGGAAAAAAGTACATTTCTTCGTGGTTTATTGCCCTTAGGAAAACATACTTCAGTTATGAAGTATTCCCCCCTGAAAACTTACTTGACATTTTGTTGAGAAAATAGTAACATTTCTAAAAAGTTAGCCAAACTACTTAATATCATAGCTGTAAAGCAAAGACCTATAGAAATGTCAGTGTGTGGATGAGGCTAGTGACCTGGATTGTTTTTATTCCACCTTTATGAGCGTGCACTTCTGCTAAGGGACCCATCCTGTGGAGACTGACCCACAGTAGTGGGAGTTGCTCCTGTAAGAGAAGCTGCGCTGGCAATTCCCTGCACCAGCACCACTGCTGTCTTGCCAAGGGGCTGTTTCACAGTGTACAAGGCTGAAGGATAGGAGGTGAAGGCAAGAGAGGTCCAGGCATCATGGGCAAACTCCTAAGGGGCTGGCCTGGGTCCCTGGAGGTTCAGGCAGGCAGCAGGCAGACCTGAGCATTGAACAGCTTTCCCCTGAATCTTGGGAGCCTCAAACAACTCAAAATCCTGTGTCCTTTCCCATGTCAGGCTTTTGGACATGTGCCATAAGCAGCTCAAAACGGGTGTGATGATACACTTTCATCAGTGTTCACTTGCATTTTTAAGAAATAAGTCTAGCTTAGCTAGTACAAGCTAATTGATTAGTATCTGTCTGTCCTTCTGTCTGTCACCTGTCTCTTCAGCTTGAGTGAAATTCTGGCTCTGCTGACACCAAGTTTTGCTATTCACATAAATGGGTCCAGAATTTCACTCCTTATCTCGCTGCTTTTCAGTCTCAGAGCAAGGACACAAAGTGTCTTGCACTGAAGGGTCTTGTCTGGCAGCCAGCCACTTCAGGCACATCTCAGGTGCCCCTGACATACATTCATAGCTGTGGTACCACAATGTGCGTCTAAACTTTACAGTTGCTCCCATCTTTCAGGAGCAAGAGAGTTAAATGCTGTGTCTGAATAAATCTGAACTGCAGGAAAGTTCAGACCCATGCTGGGATGTGAACTTTGCGTTCGAGCCCATTTCTAGTTTTGCTGTAAACAATTTCAGAATGTGATTAGATTTTAGGGGAAACTTGTAATAGAGATGTAATAAGATATGATGTAATAGGTAATAACAATAATATATAGCAGCTGTTAAGTAAAGCTTTTTCTGCATTTATCCCAAAGGGTACAGGGAGTCAGCTGCAACTTCATATTTTGAAAGAGGGAATATTAAACACTGGGACCATGATGCAATGATGTTATTGTAAACGCTAACAGGAAAGCCCAAAGTGTGAGAGTTAAGACCAGCAGAAGATGCAGGCAAACAGCTGCTCTGACGCAAATTCCCTCAAGTTTGGTTCATTTTCCTTCATTTAACTCAGAGTTAATTCACTGGACTCACAGATACTGCTTTCTATAGGTTCTGGCTGCTGAGAGCAGTGGGATTCTTGCTCTTGCTCTCTGTTGGGGCATGAACGAACCCACAGAGTGCACCTAAAGAGATTAATGCAAGGTGTCTCTCCAAACGCCTGTCTGAAGCAGTGTCACTCAGCTTCAAGTGACACCCTATCCTCAGTTCATGCCTTAGGGAGAAAAGCAATATAAAGTCAACAGGAGTTAGGACTGGAACGTCAACTTCAAAACGGAATTTCCTGGCGCTTTTCGCAGCATGCCATAACTTAAGTGTTAACTAATATTGCTCCATGTATTTAATCTCCATGTGTTGAAGGAAAAAGATCTTTCATGGAAAGACTAGAACAGATAAACTTATATTTAGCCTTCTATAAACACCTCCTAGGTTCACGTTTCTGAAATGCAGAGGCCAAGGCTTGCACAGAGAAAGTGTATGAACACGGGAACAATTCTATTTGACTCAAAAAAGGAGCATTCCTGTGTATGATGGACAGAGCCCATTATAAATTAGGCAATGTATTAAAGTAAAACATTTAATTGTTGACTATAATAAGAAATTATCCAGTTGGGGAGGAAAGGAAACACATTTTTTAGCTCATTTCCAGAAGGTTGCCAGGGTGAAGTTACTGAGCAGCAACATTAAGCAGATGGAGGGGTTGATTTTGGTGTACACGACTCTTCTTCTCCACCTGCGCTTGGCAGACAGCAGTGCCAAAACCCTGCCTGCCCTGGGCTCTGCCAGCCCGTTTCTGACATCAGCTTTGCTCTCCACATAATTCATTTGGCGTTTTCAGCCCAGGGGTGAGCTCTGGGTCCTGTCCTTCCTGCTGGTGATATGGGCGATTGGGACCTTTTGGCTAGGTGAGGGCCCCATTTCAGCTTCTGCAGATGCAATGAAATGGTGAGGCTTTTTTCCTTCTAGACTTGGGATACTTGCGGTGTCAGTGTTGGAGAAGAGAAACAGAACTGAGTGTCCCATTACACTGGCTTTCAGCTGTATTTGGGAACAACCATTACGTGAGAGGCACTGCCTACTGCCTGCTCTAAGTAATCCAGGCTTGATCCAAAGCCCCAAACCATCTGCCCTGCCAACAAAAGCATGTTAAATAACTTACCAGAAAGTACATTAAAACAGTCTCCTGTCCTCAGTGTTATTTTGGTATTTTGCTGCCCATGCAATGTTACTACATTGTGCTTGCTGCTCATCTGGATTTTAGTTAATAATAACTCTAGAAAAGCAGTCATCCTTTCACCTGAACCTCAGAAGCTGATTCATTTTTCATGTTTGAAGATGTCCTGAATTCACACTGGGATTTGATTTTTCTGTAGATATGGCTCTGAAGTTGAGGGTAATTTTTAGTAAGATTTGCAATCTTTTTTTGCTGTCTTAAGAACTGAAGGTCTTTGTGTTATGTTACATTGCCAGCTCTGGGGAGAAAAACCTGGTATTGCTACCTGTGCTGATGGATACAGGAGAACTGGAGAGTGATTAACTTCAAACAAGGCAAGGCTGTTTTAATTATGAGATTGTTATCTGAGTTGAATGCATTTAAATGTGTATTTTACAGTCTGCTGGTCAGTCAAGTCATGAAAGTACTGTAAACCTTTGAAGAAAAACTGAAGGTTAATAGGTCAGAAATCCACTGTGGAAATATATGGGTCAGGAAACAGAAGTTTTATTCTTTCCAAGGTATGCTGCAGGACAAGGTGCCCAGAGGTCAGAGTTGCGTGCTGCATGGGGATGGCTTTTCAGCAGTTACCTTGCAGGTTGGGGGTTCATCACATCACAAAATGTGGCTGCCACACTGCAGCTAATAGCGAGGAGGAGCAAATGTCTGGTGTCGTTTGCCAGCAACACAGCACTTTGTTGCTCCTGGCTCAGTAGCGTTTTGTTGTGTGAAATCTGCTGAATACCACAGTGGTAGCGCCTGGGGCAGTGCAGAGAAAACACTGTGCCACCGCCTCTGCGTGTGCCTGTGCTTCGTGAGGATTTAACTGAGCATGTCCCCCATGTGAAGCAGAGCAGCTGCATTTTCCCTTTTGAAACAGCGAATGTTGTTCTCCTGCGATTGTTGTATTTATTTTATGAGTTGTACTAGGAATGTTGTGTGGCACTCTCTTGGCTGCTCTTGCCTATGATTTACAGTAGTTATAAACATTCCAAAGTATACATGTAAGTTAAATGATACATTAATATTATAAAGTTACAATTCTGGTATAAATGTGTCATCAGTTTGAAAATTCAGTTTTTCCTTTGCCCGGGTTTGTGATTAGGCTGACTGGAATCAGCTCGAAGCAAAACCACCACAGACGTGAATTCAGTGTGCCTGTGTGTCCCCAAAGTAAACCTCTGCACAGACGAGAAGAGAAGGATATTCTGCCAGCTGAAACAGTTCAGAATATTTAAATGCTTACATGCATTTTTATCATATTCTTCAATAAATAGAGTGGCAGGGGGGAGGGAAATGAGCCTCATGCTCATCATGGGAAGACAAATTAGACCCTCTGCAATACCCTCTGAAGTCCAGCTCTCCCAGAGGGTTCATGCCATTGAAGTCATTTCTGCAGCGCCAGAAACCACAGAGCTGGACTTGCTGCTTGGAAGGATGTGTCTGCACCAGTCCTTCCAGAGCTGGCCACACACTGCCATGGCTCCAGGTAGGTTGGATCCAAGTCAAGTCCACAAGCCAGTGTCTGGTCATTGCTGGCCAGAGTGCACAATGCCCCTGGGACACTTGCACAGACACACTCTCCTGCTTCTCCTTTGCTGGTCAGGGCATTTCAACCCTGCTGCTTGCAGCAGCAATGGCACCCCTGAGCTTTCCTTCCCCACTTAACCCCACTTTTCACTTTATGAAAAGAAGCATTTACATATGCTAGGAGGAATGACCTGGACTGGGATTTTCACAGGAGGATTTCACAAAGTTCAGAGACATCTGCATCCCCTGTATTTGCAGAGTAACTGCCACAGCAGCCATGAAACACAGCAAAAACAGATGACTTGCTCAAGATCACTCAGGAAATCAGTATTGCTGGGTGAAACTAAACCTAATGCTTAAGAGCTATACACCCAGGCTCTAACACTAACATACAGAAACTCAGCTGGCAGGTATTCTGTAAAATGTAATCTGTCTATGTAAATAAGGCTAAGAATAATCACTTCCATAATGAATGCAATAGAATAAATTAAGATGAAAGACACTATCAAAGGAAAAGGAAATTTTTGGCATTAAAAATTTACAGGCTCTGTCTCAAAGTTGGGGGAGATATAGTTTCTTTGGATGGAGATGGGGTGACTGTGTTTCTACCCATCCAGCTATGCACTACCAGTCTGAAGAACCCCAAGGAATGCTAGTTTTCAAAATAAAACATATTAATGAACTATTTAATAAAAGGAGGTGGCCTAAGTCTTTACACTCACAACGAAACTCTTTCAGCCTGATTAAGGTGACTCGTTCAGCTGCTTCATGGGCACAGTGGAGTGTCCCTCGATCTCTGACCATGTCACCTGCATTGTCTTAGTAGTCAATTCTTTATCAGTCATCCCGGTTCTTTTTCCTTTGCAAGGAGTTTGTGAGAAAACAGCTCAGCATTCAGAAGCGCAGCTCTTGAGAAACATTCCTCCCTCCTGCTGGACCCAGTGAAGGGAGCCGGGTGAGCGACCAGATCAAACAAGCCTACCACAGAGCAGTTTTCATTGTTGCAGTACGAAAATATTTTATGATGTCTCATAACTCACGCATGAGGCTCAGATAATGCTCACATCAGCCCCCACATTTCACACTGTGCTTAAAAATACGGTTTGTTTATCTACCACATGGGCGGCAGCCTGCGATCAGATTTACATTTGAAAACACTCAGCACCAGCACACAGTCTCAGGGACTGTCTGATGGAAAGCCCCCTGTCACGATACAGAATTGTCACCCTCCTCCTTGTAATTGATGGCTTAGAATTACATATTTTTGTCTCTGGGTTTGGAGAAAAACTGAGCTAAATCCATACTCTCAGATGCATCGAATATCCTTTGCACACCCCTGTCACCCTGTATCCTCTGCAGACTGAGTGAACAGGATAGGTGGGTGGCCAGATGGGGCAGAGCCACAGTGTGTTCGTTGAGGGTTCCCATCTCCTCTTTATTTTATTGTGGTTTGCTGCATTTACATTTTACTTACAATCCAGATCTTGGGCAGTTGTGAGAGGATCTCTGCCCTCAGCAATAAAAAGTAGCTTTGCAGTCTATACGATTCCACTGAAAATCTTCAATATGCAACTGAGGTGAACCGGTGGGTCTTAAGGTAAGTGCAATGAACCTCAAGTGTGCATTTAAACATACAAACAGATAAAAATGGAACAATGTAATGAATTCTAAGCCAATTTCATAATTATGTGCCTGAGTCACAAAACTGAATCTCTTGGAGTTGGCAGTAACATATGAACTTTAATTTGGGTCTGTACTCTCTATTTTACATTACTCAATTAGCTCCTTAAATAGTAAAATAAGGAATGACTTAGTATTTAGCAGTAAATCCTTCCCTTTTTTTGTATGCCCTATGCTGCAGGAGCACAGTTTAAGTGAAAATAATTTTTTTACAATGACAATAAGTACAGGATATTGCCTGACTGTAAAAATGAGGTGGTGGTTCAGTTAACTATTTCTTAATGTAGAGTATTAAATGTCAACCAGAGGCATTAGCCAGTGGTTTCAAGGAGCCTGTTGATGGTTTTAAGTATTCAAGCGGTGTTTTCCTGCCTTGTTTGTATAGCTGTTGGGCAGTTGACAAGTAGTTTTGCAGAGCATAAGGGTTGCACTGTATCACACCGGGGCCTAGGGAGAGACAGATGCTGCAGTATAAGGGATGGGGGCTTCAAGCAGGCCAGCACATCTTGCTCAACGTGTGGAGGTTGGTGCTTTTATCATTAACTCGTATGTACTCAGGATGTGTAACCTTCTTCTGTGTCCCCAGCTGGCCCATTCCCCCAGCACCCCCGGTCCACACTGTGCCCATACTACCTCCAAAGCTGCCTTTATCTCCTGGCTTGCTGAGGCTCGCTGCCCACCGCACAGTGTCTCTTTAATCTTTGCAAACCCAGTTCCCAGCCAGAACAAACTCTGCGTGCCAGAACACACTTGGGAGGGACGTCAGGGATGAGCGGTGAGAGGCTACATGGCAGAGGAACAGGCATAGGGGCCTCAGGGATTAATTTCTGGTCAGGTACCTCCTTTCATAAGGCAGAGCAGGCAACAGAGAACTATTAAAACCCCTTGGAGATTTTTCCATCGATTATGGCACTTGTCTAACCTGTATTCTCAGGCTTAAAATCATACAAAACCACCTTGCAGTGACCTGAATTTCAGCCCTGAAATATCTTCTTGTGTGTGGCTCCTGGCCGAGAGCTGCTTTTTTGCTATGATTCGAGGCAGGAGGGCTGAAGTCTGTCTGAAAGCTCAGCCTGGATGCAGGGAACAACAGACTTTCACAAAAAGCTGATTCTAAAATAAAACCCCAACCTGTTTATTGTATTTGGAAGCATGCGGGGGGTTATCCACACAAGGCAAGTGCTATGTTTTCCAATTGTCCAATAAAATAGATTTACATAGGAACAAGGAAGAAATAAAGCATTTTATAAGGCTATTCCTAACCTCCATGAACTAAGACATCTTGATTTAAAACTGCTCAGTGCCCAGCAAGAGGAAATAGTTTAGACTGTATGTGGAAAGAGAATAATGGCTCCATCAGGTAGTCTGTCAGCTTGTGTAAATAGGACCAGGCTGGTGTGTGGGGAAGCAGGGTGAATGATCTACTCTCCCAGGAAAGGGCTTCAGTGAGGCATTTAATGAAACTAGAACAGACTTATTGTTCTATGGGACTTGTACAGCAATTCCCCTGAGTCCTTTTGAAAATCACAGTCTGAATAGACACAACAGGAAAAATAAAGACTATGTTTACTGGGAAAATGTTGAGTCCTAAAGCATTTACAAGCTCAGTGTAAGGCCTTTCAGAAGCACAAGCTGAATCCGTAGTTCTTCAAACTTAGCACCTTATCTGCAGGAACATCTCCCTGTTCAGTGGAAGCAGCATCAAATGTATGTACTGTTTGGTGGGAATGCTCCACCCTGTGCAAAACCTGACTGAATTTATTTTTCAGGATGTCTCTTTCCTACTTTATTTTAGCCAAAAGACTCCAGTGTGGAATTAAGTTTTATAAACCTAAAGACTAAGGTCGATTGAAAGTCAGGAATCATTCATGGAAAATTAGCAAATGTGGCAAGTGTAGAGTGAAATGTGCGCTAAGAATCACCTCCAACTGGCGAGGGCCTAACCTACAGGACAGCTTTATTGTATCACTCAGGATTACAGCATAATTTTCTCTGACAAGGAGTTCACAATCCAGTCTAAGCAGAAACCCTTTCCGGGATTTTTTTCCCTGAAGCTGCCTACTGCACTGGGATCTGTGAGAAATACCAGGACAAAACCAAGCAGGAGGAGTTGTTTGCTTTGTTGTGCACGAGGAAGAAACACGCCTTGAAGCCGTGAGAGGTCCCATGTGCTGAGGCGTTGTTTCAGACTCTGTGATTCCTCTATCCAGATGCACATGTGACTCCTATTAGCACCAGCTGGAGCTACACATGCCACAGTGGAGGAGCAAAGCCAGCAGCAGATGTTAGTGCATGACCAGGCCCATGTGTTTCCAGACACCATCGTGCCTCAGGTATACCCGAGGCACCATGTCGGGGCTGTTCTTCCCACCCCTCCACCATCTTTCCAGTGCTCCTCACTTTGTTTGACTTTCTAAGCAAAACCCTGTACAAAACAGAGCTGAGGTTTTCTAGAGCCAGCGAGAAGCCTGAGAGAGGCCATTCCCGCTATGGAAGAACTTTTGGGCTCTTGGGCATCCTGCACACATCCTCTGGGTTGTTAGGCAGCAGGCAGTAGTGATTACCACATATATGGGAGGTATTTTTGAAAGGAAAGGCCGGAGAGGCTCTCTGCATTGCTGTGCAGGAGTGTTCAAGGATGGAGTTGGGGACAATTGCATGCTGTGCAGGACAGAGCCTGGTCCAGGCACAGAGGAAGGGATGCTGTTGCTCATGCAATAAGAGACAGTGATGGGCTGTGACCTGGGAAATCGGCAGCAAGGCATGGAAGGTGTGGCATGGGAAGCTGCTGCAGTCTGCACGCTCTGCTGCAATCAGCGTGTGGATTCAGTGTCAGTAGATGAAAGGCCACACGTCTGGGGAGGACCAATAAAAGTGCAAAATACACTTTGGATGGAAATGTTCATGAAGAAACTAAAGAGAAAACAGACTTGCTGGCAACAGTAGCTGCAAAACAGTCAGACAGGGCTGGAAGATGGAAGGGTGGAAGAATGGGTTACAAAGCAAAGGAGTTAACTGCTCCCCTCATCTGGCCATGTCAGGAATTCTGTAATCAGTGTTGCACAATTTGCTTTAAAAATTACACTGGGAAAAGGGAGTAAAGACCTTGTGATAGGAGAGGTGCTGCTTTTAAGAGGACCTACTCAGCCAAGCAGTTTTGAGCAAGGCAGAAGGCAATCTCCTCCTAATAGAGCATAAAACCCCTGAAGGGCTGTGTGGGAAGAGAGGCACTCTGGTTTTCGGGTGGGTACCACTGCTTCCCTCAGGTAAAGCTGCTGTTTCTGCCAAAGGAAATTGTGAGAAAATACACTGCAAAAGTGTTTCAGACAAGACACAATTCCCCAGAATAAGAGATGTGTCTCATTACCAGAGGCACAGGGCTGGCTGCTGATGCAGAGGTGTGCTGGGAGGAGTGCCCGTACCTCTCCATGCAGCAGCCACATACTCAGGATGATGAAATTCAGCAGTAAGCAACAGGGTCTGCAGGAGGCGGCCCTGATGATGCTTCAAGGGTGAAGGTCATTGGGATGAGGGTGGATTTAGACAGGCCAACAAGTCCCTGTTCTTTTCTGCACTCACATCTGGTAATTGCAGGGGTTGCAGTCTCAGGAAGCACTATCTTCTGCCTTTTTTTTCTCACACCAGCAGCAAATGGGGTCATGGATGGGAAGTGCCAAAAGTAATCTTTAATCTCTTGTTTTCTTATATGAAAAATGTATTACGTTGTTCTAAAAGAAAAAGAAAAAGAGGCAAAGAAAAATGATTTAGTGTGGACCCGAAACCTGAAAACCCCAAAGCCTTCCTTGTGACGTGAGCAAGGAGTGACTTGAATAAACACATCTATTAATACTAAAATATAATACTTTTCTTCAGAAGGAACTAATGCCATGAAGGGTGTGTGTATCTCAGAAAGCTATTTACATTGCCTTAACCTGCATTCACCTTTTTTTTCCTCTACAGTATTCATTTCCTTTGCATAATGTTCTTCTTCACCTTAACCTGTTTGCCATAGTTTATAGTTTCAAGAATGCAGGTTTTATTGTCTGAAGTTTTTCTTTAACCTTTAAGCAACTTTTGTTTACAATGAACTCTAATTTTCCATGTTCTTTCTTGTTCCTTCTCATTTCATCTTCTCTTCATAGCGATTCCTCTGCTCTTGAATCTTTTCTCCTGTTGGTTTTCAGTAGGTAAATGTTTAGGAACCCTCAGCAGATGAGTGTTGGCTTTTGCTAAGTATAAGCCAAAGCTTTTATTCCAGAAGACTGAATCTGTGTCTTTTCTGTTTGTAAAAATTTGGTAATACAGTTTCTCACCATAATGAACAACGACTTGCTTTAAAACCACACGGTGTTAATGTTCATACATTGGATTTACTCATAACCCCATAACCCAAAGGAGGCTTTGCTCTTACCAGGAGGCTGCCAATACACAGTAGCAACTGCAGGGCTGTTTCTCCAGCCTCAGCAAGTGGGAAATGATTACTCCTTTATGGTGCTTTACTTCACTTCCTGGTGTCAGGAGATGTGGGGGATATGGCCAATGGCTGCACGACTCAGAATAACTTCCTAAAATATATGATAGAGAGGAGAGCAAAGTGTATGGGCTTAATTTGTAACCCAAGGATGGTGACAGAGAGACTTAAGCATAGCTCTGCAATTGGGGGGGGGGAAGACTTGGGGGTGCTGCAGAAGTACCGTAACAACTGAGATACAGGCAGGCTCAGGACCATTGCTTTTAAGCCAACAGCATCCACAGAGCTGAGGAGCTCGGAGCATATGTCCCATGCTAAGAAAACAAAGTTGTTATGGATCCAGCCCCAGTAAGAGGAGTGCAGTCAAAGCTGATTCAAGGATGGTTTTTCCACATGAAGCCCGATTGAAAGTCAGAATTTAGTACAAGAGGAAGTCTTTGTGGTCAAGAATTAAGCTCATTCAGCAACCATATAATAAACTTGTCCAGAACTATAATGGTTACTGTTAAATCCTAGAAGTATTTTTAAGCCTAATACTTCTGAGCTCAAAACAACCTTGACCAGATACAGATTAAGAAGTGTCTAGAGCAGGCAAACCTCTCACACCAGCATCTTAGGCATTTCTTACCAGCAGTTGGCTTTATCGTTAATGAGCATCCTGAAATGAAGATGCCTACATGAATACTAAGCTCCTTGAAAGAGCTTGGCCCAACCCAGAAAGAAAAAGAAAGGGTTCTCCAAGGCATGGTTATTTCTTCAGGCTGTACTAGGTAGCTGCCAGCTTTATTCACAGAACTGCTGTTTTCCTCCTTCCATAATTGCAGTGGGCAGAAAGCCGCCTCAAAGAAAAGAACTGGCACATCCTTGAGCTCCTGCCACCCGCCTCAGGATGAGCTCCTGGCAGGTGCAGCCACTGTCGTTCCACCGAAAATGCGGTGTGACCTCTCTTTGTTCCTTCAAGCTCAGTGTCCAACCTCAGAGCCCAGTTTTCCAGTGCTGTGAATGTCAACCCCTGGTTGCTCAGGTGCCTTTTCACATCAAAAGCTTGAAATTTTGCTCCTCCATCATGCAAAAAATTGATTATTTATCCTTCCACTGCTGAGTTTGATCCTGCCTCATGTCATGAGCACCATCAAACCAGTGGCAGTTATGTCAAAGTCACTAGCAAGTTTTCAGTGAATTGGGGTTTTGTGCTGTTGGAAAATGGCAGTTAATTTGAACTGAAGCTTTCTGTGCAAATGTATTGGTTTTGCTAAATTTAACTCACGACAAGGTGTGAAACTGCTGCACAAGGAGGCAGAGCGGGAGCATGCCCCTTTCTGCCTCTCCTGCCCTGATCATCCAGGAGAGTATCTGGTGTCCAGACCCCTCACCTGCAATATGGAGAAGTTATTTTCAGGTCCTTTTTTTGAAACAATGCAAAATCTTTTACCTGGTACCCTAAGCAATGGGTGAAGGAGCAAAGAAAATTGGTTTCTTCACTGTGAGAAATGGATGCTGCATCCAGGTGCCTCAGGCGTTTATTCAGAATAAGAAAACAATTCCCTTTTTTTTCTGAAAAACACTGAAGTTTTCAGTTTTATTCCTTTCCAGAACTAAGCAAATGCCGACACCTGCACGTTTCACAGCAGGAAACTGTTGGTGTTTCGGTTATCCCCGGCACTGGATGGCAGGGTGAACTGTTGGTGACCCACATTTTTACCCACCAGCTTCTCCAGTGGCCTGGCACCAAGGCTCCCTCTTCATCTCCTGAAACTTCCACGGTAGTTTGCAAGGACAAGCCCAAACTTTGTATTTAATAACCCATTTCTCATAGCTAATTTGTTACAGTTCAGGTAGTTGGGAGACCTGGGTGAGAAGTGAGGATCAGCTGTGTATGTTATCCTGACTTCCCTCAGCTCTTACTCCTTCAAGTACAAATGTACACCAGAGGTAATTAGAGGGAAAAGGAGAACAGTGAGTTGCAAAATCACATTCTTTCCTCTAGAACATGAAGGGACGTGTTTGCTCCAGCACATTGGGTTTCATAGTGATGAAGTATAAGCAAGTTAGGGAAATAAGCCTGTCTGCCCATGGTCAGCATGTGTTTGCCTCTGTCTTACTGTAACTGCTAACAGGAGTGCAGAACCTGGTTGCCAGAGAGCTGCTACCTGCCTGTGAGCAGCCAGCAAAAAGCCCTCAAGAGACCAAAGTCTTTCCTTTGCATTTGCCCAGGCAGCGTGGCTTGATATAAGTGTTGAAGAAAGTTTGACACCTTTTAGTTTCTTGAAGAGTGGATGTTGGAGCAATGGGAGAGGAAAGGTGAGGCAGGAAATCTGGCTCCTTTTAAAGGTGCTTTGATAATCTTCTGCACAAAAAGTGAAAGCCCTGAGATTTCTCACATTGTAAGATGGAACATGCACTGCTTGAGACCTACATTTATAGCTCAGTTACTAGGAGTGAAATACTTTACATGCCTCTGGGGACATGTGAAAGGAGAGCTGCCCCCAGGGTACTACTAGAAGCCATGCCAGCAGTTCAAATAATTTTTTTCCAAGATTTTATGATCTGATGCTTGGATTACATTTGTTTAGCTGTAGAGGTGTGAGGTCTGAGCAATTTGTCAAAGGAAAGAATAGCCCCAGCTCCAGATGTGTGCATTTAGAGTTCAGCTTCAACCATGACACTGGAAATACTTGGAGGGACAAAGTCATAGAACATCTTGCCCAGGGCCTGAAGTGTAGGATAGAAGAGGGACACAAATGGTGGCAAAGAGTGGGAACAAGTGGATGCAATCCACCTTCCTCCCCTGGAGAGCAGGTTGAGTGCAGCACCTGAGGATGGTGTCTACATGGCAGTGGGGAGAAAGCTATTGCCTGATGTCAACAAGTGCTGTGCACCCAAACCTGGGGTGAACCGAGCACCAGGGTGAAGCCATCTAAAGCTCACCTGGGCATCTTCCACCACACAGTGGTCTGCAGTGGACATCTTACACCCCCAGCCAGACATCTCGAGGAGCAGAAGGGGCTGGACATGAAACATCACTGTCTCAGTCACCTGCACTGCTGTGACAAGAAAAACCTTCACCTCCAAATATAATTTTATAAAATTATTTTATTCCAATAACTTTTTCCTCAAATTTCAGGCTTCAAACCTTTGTTTTTGTTGTTCCAAGGGGGCAGCTTAATAACATTTACTTTTCACAGACATGAACTGGACCTGGGAGCTCTCTGGACTGGAAAGTGGCTGTGCCACTCACCCTGCTGGGCAGGTGGGGCATTAAAGCTTATTTCCTTCCCCTTTTCCCCCCTCATCAGCCTTCCCAGCCCAGGTCCTTCTGCCAGCCCACAATAGTTCTCATCCTGCCCTGACCTTCCATCACTTCCCCACATTCATCAGCCATTTGCATCCACTGACATCCTTCATCTGCCCGCCATGGCAAACCAGATCCACTCCTACACACACGCACTTCATGGTTTGGGGAAACTTGGATGCGGGCTGCACCTACCGGAAATCCAACGGAAAAGAGCTTGGGAGCATAAAAAGAAGACAAACGTAAGAAAAAAGGTGGACATATGGTAGCCCCAATAAAGAGTGATAAAGTCCTCTGATGTTTCTGGAAAGACTCCCACTTAATTAACCAAGCTTTGGACCAGACTCCAAAGCAGCTCACTTTCCAAAGCTGAGATAAGTTCCTGGCTCATGTTTCCAGCTTTTGTGCTCAGGCTGCTCGACAAGGCCCATCCTCCTCCTTTTATTTATATTAGGGAGTCATTCATTCATAACTCATCTGGGACTGAAGCTCACTTCCCGTGTCAGGATACAGATCGTTTATAAGGTGATAAGGGACTATATTAACAATATAACCCGGTGTTTGTAGATGCTCACATTCTCTCTCAAGATGTTTATCGCCAATAAACACAGCAGAAAATCTGCCTTCATTGACCTTTGCTTCACAGATGATTGTCTTTCACACTGTACAGAAAACCTGACATTTATTTAATGTAGTGCTGTGCTGGGTCCAGTCAAGTTCAGTACATAACACTGAAGACAACAGGAGCTGTAAGTGCTCAGTACCTTGAAAAGGCTGCTCTTATAAAACCTATTTAGAGTTTTTAATTGTCACATGTGCCAATGGTATATTCTTACTTGATCACCAGGAATTCCCCCTGCACACTGTCTGCCCCAAAACCTGAATTCATTTGTTTTCATATGAACAACAAAACATACAATTACCAAGCACATGACAAGATTCCACGATGGATTAACAGCATTTCTCAGCTGAAAAATAGCCCCGTAGATAAAAAGCAAATGCTAACAGATATTCACTTAGTGAACTTGGAATTTCTACCCCATGTCTAATTGCACTGTCCCAGTGCATGCTACATTAATTGAAAGGAATAGCAAACATTCCTCTTTTATCTTTGAAATGTTTTTATAGAATCATAGAATCATAGAATAGTTAGGGCTGGAAAGGACCTTAAGATCATCGAGTTCCAACCCCCCTGCCATGGGCAGGGACACCTCCCACTTGTGCTTTTCATGGCCAAAAGTCTTTATATACTGGGCTGGTAAATTTCACATTAACCTCTGAGGTCTGACAGCATTAATGAACTGGTACAGGTACCAGCAACAAAGACTGGGCATGGATGGCTCATGCCATTGGGATTACTCTTTGGTTCATATTTTAGGAGTCTTTCATTTCCAGCTAACAGATTTAACTCTACCATCCTCTAAAATGATGACCAGTTGACAGAGAAGAGTGGAGAGGAAATTCAAATTACGTCTAGTGCTCTCAGGATGAAACAACACTGGTGGGTCAGTGACTCAATGGGTCAGTCCTACATGCAGAAACTCTGGAGAGCTTCTCCTGAGCTGGGATAGCAGGGCTTTGGTGAAGGGTCAAGACTCAGGGATGGTGATCCCATCGCAGCTCTTGGATGACTGTTGCTTATGCCTATGCTTTGGAAATGACAGATCAAGATATGGGGTGCTCAGCTTTGAAAACGTGAAGGAATGTGACTTCTAGTCAGTGGTCAGCACTCACCTCTAAAAATAGAGGCACTGGAACTCACTGGTGACTTTTGATAGTCTTGGCCAAAATCAACTATTTTTAGCCCATCTGTTCCCTCCAAGCTCAGTTCTCTCAGGAAAAATGTATATTTTGGGGGAAGGGGAGGAGGCAGAGGTTCGTGTCATGGTTGGAACACTTTCATATCAAGAGTGCTAAAAAA
This sequence comes from Psilopsiagon aurifrons, assembly GCA_025447955.1. Classification (NCBI taxonomy): domain Eukaryota; kingdom Metazoa; phylum Chordata; class Aves; order Psittaciformes; family Psittacidae; genus Psilopsiagon; species Psilopsiagon aurifrons. Next base: position 52,850 of record JAOEHY010029844.1, on the reverse strand, counting down.
TGACAGAACCACTTCATTTCTTTAAGTGGGTTTGAGAATGTTGCCAAGTTTTGTGAGCAATTAAACTTAATACAGGATAAGATGGCAGGGATGAAGGATAATTTTATGCTCTCAAAATCTTGGTCTTTCTGTAAATTAAATGGCCTTAGGGAGTTTTCCAGCAAAGTTTGGGCTCAGCTTTTTAGGTCCAACAAAGCCAATTGCCAGTCTCATACTGTACTGGGCATATGTGACACGATTTTTAATGAATCCCCTGTCAAATTCCCATTCAGTCGCCCACCAAATCTGACAATAGTTTTGTTTTGCTTTTGCAGTTTCATGCAATCAGATCTTGCTAATGTGTTAGATTTCCCACATACCTGCACTCCTCTGAGCAGCAAAGAATTCAATATATTGGAGACTGAGAAATTTATCTGACAAATAAACACTAGAAGCCTTCGTGGTCATATTATAATAAATAGGAGCACTAATGACAGTCCTTACTAATGAGCCCAGATCTGTGCGGTGTTTGATAGTTCAGGTGCTCAGTGCCACCACTCACTTTGCTGAAAGTCAAGAGCATTCATTCTTGTGAAAGGGAAGTGCAGGTCCTGATTTGTCCTTACACAAGTTGTTTAGCGTGTTAGTGAGAGTGTGTCCAGACATCAACCATCCCATAGCAGTATGAGAAAGACATTTTTAACAAGACCAGAGGCGGTGCAGGGGCTCTAATCCTTCAGACTTTGAGCACACTACTGACTTTTTTGTTGTGAAGTTATTTGTGGATGTTATATCAAATTATTCACTTATCAGTATTCAGACAATGTTAGATGATATGAGAATTTTTACAGTAATGTTGTAAACCAGCTACTGTTAATTCCCTAAGATCAGTTATTTAAGAAACCGGGGAAGGCAGTATAATATTCTTTGTGTGATGCTCATTACTGTCCTGTTTGAAGAGTTTTGCTTAGCCAGACATCTAACAGACACAGTATAATGTGATTTAGACATTATATTCAAAACACCTGATAGTCAGTCTGAAGAAGTTCATGAGTATCCCAGAAATGGAAATTTTAGGAGGGGATGGATTATGATAAAGGCCATGAATTATTAAAACATCATAAGAATGACGGATTAATAAACTATAAATGCATCACTCTTCTGATGTTTGGCATCCACTCTTACAGGTCGCAGTCTGACAGGTTACAAAACACAGCCTTAGGCCAGACACCAGACAGTTGATTCAAACAGAAGGAAAGAATATTTACAAGCAACTTGTCTAGCCATGTGAAAAAGTCATTTCCATTTTTATTTTGTCTTTTTCCATTTCATTTTTTATTTCATAAATCTATTTTGTGTTATTTTGGCAACATTCTCTCCATGTAAAACATATTTGCAACTAACTATAAAAATATTTCCCAAGTACATTCCAACTAGCTGCAAGGATGATAATCTTACAGACATTTTTCATTTTATGGCTTAATTATATATATTTTTAGTTCAATTGTTGGGCTTATTCTTGGGAGCCTGTTGGATCCTGATGATGCTTGCATTTGCTGTTGGGAATATGGCACAAACAGCAGCACTGAAGTGGATAACATTTATAAAGGCTCTAATAGCTTCGCTGCTGGCGAAGATCTGAGAATGTCATTTTCCCAACCCCACCTAGAGATTTCAGGACCTAACAAGCTCTGGAACAAACGCGGCATTTACATTTTGTGAAAACAATTTTATCTGTTGCTGGAAACCCCTCCAGCTCTTGGGGGAAAAAAAAGAGAGAGAGATAAATATAGTTATATCTGATATTTGCATTTGTTTCTCCACTAGTTCAACATGTATCATTCTGAGTAGTTCAGTGATGTTGCCCAATGCCATAACCAGGCTCCTACTTTACTGTATAACTGCTATGGCCATGCCACCATCAGCTGGGAGTTAATCAGCTTGTATACGCCCAGTCAGGCTAGAGCAGTGCACCCAGGCAAGCTGGGCAGCTCCAGAGGGGTGCTCTGGTCATTTGGTCCAGCTGGAGTATAGAATCACAGAATCATAGAATCATCCAGGTTGGAAAAGACCTTTAAGATCATCAATTCCAACTTTACCTCAGGACTGCCAAGTCCACCACTAAACCATGTCACTAAGGGCCTTGTCTACATGTTTTCTGAACGCCTCCAGGGGCAGTGATTCCACCACTGCCCTGGGCAGCCTGTTCCAATAAATGCATCCTTCTGTCCAAGAAAATGGATCATGCAGATGGATCATGACCTATTCAAACTGTGACCACTGTGTTGGATTGAGCCTTTGTGACCAGGGTTAGTGGACCATAAGGTAGACGACAAGCAAAACGGTTAATGGGAATCTTATCTTTATATGATTAAAAGATACCATGTTCTTTTCCACAGGAAATACTTGACTCAACATTGTGTAATTGCAATTTCCTATCTGGTTTTTGCCCTTTTTTTCCCCATTGATCATTTCCTATCCTTCTGTCTTGAAGGAAGATACTGAAAATTGTTAAGCAATTTCTGTTTGAGATACATTACAGTAACTGATACCCAGTATAGTGTAGTTTGCTAATTTATAATTCAGGAAGGAATACACCAAATGTAAGGTGCAATGAGGCGTACATTAATAGTACGTGTTCACAGTTAACATTAGCTTGATATTTTTTAAGGTTTTTGATGAATGGTGCCACATTTGAAAAAACAAACAAAAATATCTGAGTAAAGACTTCCTGGTAAATATATTTCACAGGAGCTAAACCTGAAATTAAAGCTGTTTCCTGGGTCTGTGCTTAACATGACATTACATGTTGCACACAGGATTGACTGTTTGCCAATTGTTTCTGATTGTGATGCTTTAAATACCTAATAACAGCAACAATTTGATGTTTTAGTATGTCATAGGTCTCACATTCCTGTGCCTAACTGTGCATCCAGTGTCTGTGGCTTGAAAGCTCCAGAGATACCCATATTTCCCGTGTGTGTGAATCAGTGTGCAGCAAAGTCTCTACTAATTGCCTGAAGGGTTCCTGTGCATTTATATTGGCATAAGTTGCACAAGAATCCTGTTCCCCGAACCTTGAAAACAAATACTTTGGCTTCAGGAAAGAAAATGGATCCACAACAAATGGTGTATTATTGCTTAATGGTTTCCTGACAAATCCCTGTCTCTGCTTTGGAGCTGTGGAAACAGACGCAGAGCCTGCTCTCATTTCAGTCTCAGGAGGAACCTGACAGGTGCAGTGAGCAAGCTGCTCAGCATAATAAAAGCCATAGGTTCAGTTCGCTATTAAAAAAGGCATTATGCACAGCTCAGACACTTAGCTCAGTTAAGGGCTGTCTGTAAAAAACCCGAAGAGGAGAGATCCTGTGCTGCTGGTATGTGTGGTGCTTGCGTGTGCTTGAGTCACTCGAAAATACTGAGAACAGGAAGGAAGGCAGGTTCTCTGTGACATGGCACGCAGTGCAACTCCCCAAGATCACAGCAACACAGAATGGGGGCAAATCATGCTCACACAGGAACTGTGTACCTGGGGACTGGGTTTTCGTGTAGTTTCTTCTTTGCAATGGTTTTACAGTTTAGTAGGACTCTCCCCATGAGTTCAGCCATGGGTCAATCACAGCCCAAGTTTTCTTTCCTCTTAACTCCACATTGCACAGTAATTTCTGCCCTGCATTCAAATTCTCCGCCATTTGAAGAATGACACTGGAAAAGGGTTTCTCAAGTCATTGAAAAGTCTTACAGAACTAAACAAGCTCGATGTAACAACCTTGAAAATCAGAGGATCCCTTCTTGCTCCAGCAGAATGACTGAGCTTGAAGGTAGTGTCTAAAGTAGCAACCCTTCTCTTCCTCTTTGCCTGTCCAGCCTAGACTAGACCACCTAAGTCCTTCCTCAGCATTTATCTAGCCTGCTCCTAGAGACAGCAGCCTGCAGCTGTGCTTCTCAACCCTTACCCCTGGGAAGCTTTTCCTGATGTCCTGCCTGAAACTCTCTAGCTCCAGTTTAAGCCCTTTACATTTTGCCCAATCCACTTAAGTGCAGAGGAAGGCTCAATTTCTACAATACTTCATAAATCGATAGAAGGTAAGATGGAGCCTTTCTGCTTCCATTGTTGCTTATTTATTTTTAACCAGAAATTTGGAGGATTTATTAACTCCCTCAGAGCAGTTCAAATAAACCACACAGAAAAGCAATAGGTTTCTATGGAGTGCTTTAGGGAAAAGTCATTTCATGCACTAGTTAAACCTGGTGTACTGAAGTCATGGGAAGTTTCGCCATAGAGTATAACAGAGCCTGGATTTCAGCCAGTGACTGGCAGTTTTTATATTCATGTATTTGTTAGGGTCTATTGGTTCATCAATCCTGAGAGCATCCCAGTGTCTTCCAGGTAAATACAAATTACAATTGTGAAGCATCCAATAGGTCTTGTTGAGCTATGGCCCCTTCACCTCCCTCCAGAGGAGAGACAAACGTTCTCCTTAAAGCAGCATTATCTGGGCCTTGATTTATTTACCTGATCTTGACTTTAAGTAAAGAAGAAAGAGCTGAGAGTGTAATTCTGTTACAATGACAATACAGGTTTCAAGGAAGAAAGGAAGAAATATAGGTTCTGGAAAAGGTGGAGACTCATGGCAGAGCACTGACAGCCTCAGTCCATCCATCCATCACCCTGGGGGCAGACCAACAGTCTATCAGTCCCAACAGTTTATTCATGTCAAATGATTCCAGCTCCCAGCAGGAACGATGGGACCAGCACCAAGCAGAGGAGGTTTGAATCATCTGAGCTTATCACATAGAGGTTTCAGAAAGTTCACGTTACAGAACCCCAATGCATTTTACAGCTTACTTGAAGGGAAAGGACTGAAACATCCAATATATCTCCCATAAGCTGACATCCTAGTAAACACTCCAGCAGGATAACCAGGATCCTTAGAACAATGGGAACATTTTAGTTAGAAACTGTAGAAGTTACAAGGTGAAGATTTATGTGCTGCTGGGCAAATAAATATTCAATTCCCATTAATGGTAATGGGAGTTAACTGTCTAATTCCCCACACATTATGCTGAAGATTTACTTCTCTGTGTTTTAAAGAATAAATGAATCTGTAGTCTTCCTGAATGTTAGACCTGAGAAAAACAAAGAGCTCAGCGTTTGCTCCTTTTTTATGAGGTCATTTTTTTAAAGGAGCTTTATTCCCTGAACAGAAGGAAAGGCCAGAAGAGCACCAAGTTAAGGCAGTCCCCTCCATGGGATGCCAGGGAGATTTGTGGCAGGCATTTAATCCAAAGGCAAGACAGAGAGACACACAAAGGTCCGTATAAAATGTCTTAATAACAGAAGCCGGAAATTCATAGCAATAATAAAGGCTGACATTTACACAGAGCCTTTCATCCACACATCTACAAGCTGGATTTTGCATTCAGAGGCACTCACAAAATTCTCTTGCAAACCACATGTGATTCCACTGTAAGAAGACAAAATGCATTGAGTAGGCAGACTTCAGCATTATCAAAGCCCAGCCAGCACTGGGGCAGCCATTTCATGCCCCAGGAATGTAGTTAAGCATGTTCCTATTTTAAAGCTCACAGTATTCTCAGTAACTTCAATTGATTTTTCATGGAGTATAGGCAGAAATGAGTGCATGTGAGCACTTAACAGTCATTCCCTGCATCTCCATAAAAAAATCCCACACAATTTGTTCTTTTTCTCTCATGCTCCAGTCTCTACAATGACCCCACAAATTTTCATTTAAAGTCAGTTTTGTCAACAAGTCAGAAGTCAGAAGAATCCTCTGCCCAAGATATGAACAGTATTCTACAGTCTCTGTGTTCAAAGATGACCAAACATTCATTCCAAACAATTACATTTTTCTCTTTCTCTGTTAAGGACTGCTACAAATTTGTGCTGAAACTGAGATTAAAGATCATGTATGGGACAATTACACATTTGATTCCCTTTTGCCTGATCTTAAAAAGCACAGCTTCAGAGAGAGGGAGAGAAAAATTCACTGCAGTGTTTTCAACAGGGCACAGTGATCTGCTACAGATAAACAGCAGTCTTTTTTCCTTATTCAAATGTTAAGCTTTCCCAGGCAAATAATATTTTCCCCTAACTGGTCATTCATTCCTCTATAATTCTATGCAAACAAGTCCTTTTCATTAGCAGGGTAACTCTCACAGCTTCATTTTAATAGGTCATTGCTTTTGTATGGTGTATACTGGATATTTTTCGCTTTCTGGCAGCAAAACAGCCTCTCAAAACCTTTGACAGTAACTCCGTACACTCATCTTTCATTAGGACTAAGCTCTCTCAGATCTCTTCGCATTTATCAGAGCCAACAGCTGAAGAGGTACTAGAGGATCAAGTGGACTGGGCACTCATGCACTAGGTTCATGCATCCTGGTGCCAAGGCTGAGCCATGGCACTTTCTGCGTCCTCTCCCTCCCCCAGCTTCTGTTAAACGATCTCAATGCAATGGGTTGGCTCCAGGCTCATTGCAAAATGAGGCAGCATGCACAAATTAAGTTACAGGCCAGGCGTATTATGCTTGGCCTGGGGTGAACAGAGAACACAAATTCAGCCCTTGGAGAGCTTAGAGCCGAAATGCTGGGGAAGAAACAACCTGCAGATGGAGAGGCAGCTGATAGCTGGGCATGCAGGTGGGAAAACCAGCCCATCACCCAATGGGGACATGCCCTATAAATGCAACACTGTCATCCTCTCTACTTTGCTGGTTTACTAGGTATAAGTGCACAGAGGAGGGCAACAGCAAGCAGTGGACCACAGCATGACACAAGGGTTTGGATAGCCTCCCCTCCTACTCAGGACAGGGTAGCTGCTGGTCTTTTGGGGTTTTTCTTTGCTCAGTGAGAGTCTGCTGATGAGGGTGATGGGGAGCCTGAGAGAGGCTCCTGATTTGTGTTGGGTTTTGGAGGGTCTGTCTCTTCCTTCTGCTGTGAAAGCTATTCAGGCAGACCAGCCAGACAACAGGGACACCTAAATTATACCTTTATGGAGCTGGCATAGATATTCCCCAAAGTTATAACTGCTTGAGTTTGAGCTGGACTTCCCACAAGTATAGCAGATCCTGGAGAGAAAGCAGGACTGGAATGTGATTCTCTTGCATATTTGAAATGTTATTTACTATCTAGTAAACCCATTTTATTGCACCATGCATTTTATTTTCAAACACTTCTATCGACATGCACTGTGTATCAGTCATTATCTGATTATGGAAGCTTTCACTGTGGTTTCCGGACAGCTTTAAAAAGCTGCCAAAGAATTCAGTGTGCCAGAGGTTTGAACTTTGCTGCTTTTCACAAAAAGGCTGAAGAATAAATGACAGAAATGGGAAAAAAAAGGAATTCAATGACCTGTGTGAATGCAGTAGTCTACAAACCATGAAAAAAAAGTACCTTTTGGGGGTTATACAGTCCGGAGAACCTGCTCACAACTTTCTGCCAGTGGATCATGAGATCCATGGCCCCTCTGGCTTCTTTATTAATTCTTGAAGAAGAGTAATGAATAAATGTCATGTCATTACTGAGAAAGCACCTACAAGACAGAACAAATATTAATTGTACTTAAAGTACTCCAGTTAGATGGTACATGTGCATCCCAGAGAGATGATGGACAGGCAAAGAAAAAGCTCTCCATTTTAAAGAGATAACTGACTCAACCAGTTTGTTTTTGCTGGCCACACATGAACAGGATTGTGGCTATACAGATCGCTTTTACATTTTCTACCTCTCCTCAGGGACAATACCTTGTCTTTTTAAACCATTTAGTTGTGCTGATCATTTTTATTCTTTACACTAGGCTCTTAGCCAAGGCAAATGTTTGCATTGTTTTAAAAACTCAAAGTGTATCACTGTGGGAAACTTCAAATATACAGATAACTTCAGAAAGCATCTTTGAAAAAAAACCTGTGATAATATCCCATGTTATTTCACTTGCCTTCTATTAGTTTTACACGTAGCAGTGTGCTCTGCCTTCGGTGGCTGTTTTCCTGCCCTCCTCCCTCCCCGTTGCAAATATAAAATACTGATGTGATGCTAATTGAACTGAACTGTCAACATTTCTGTAGCAACAAAAGTTACAGAGGAAATCAAGAAGCTAAACTCAAACATTATTTTTATCCTTGAAAGAATGTGTGACATATGTGGCTGAAATAAGAAAACCCCTATTAAATATTAGCACTAAACAGCATTCAAAACGGCAATGGAAGGACAGGCAAAGTTTAATTGAAAATGACAAAATTAAATAAGACACAGACTCCGAGTTCACATAGAGAACATTTGTCTCAGTCAAATGCTACCAGTGCTGCATACCAACAATGTGCTGTGTGCTGCTGAGCACGCAGGGGCTCAAATCAGAAAGATTACAAGTTTGGCTCGTGAAGCCTGCCTCGGACTCTAGGTAAAACAAAGTTAGATGGCTGAAACTATTCAAGGACTGCTGGGCACCGACCAAGGCAGCCTGGGGGAAGAAGCAGAAGTGAGGAGGATGGTCCAAAGCCACCCTCCCTCCCAGCAGCCCTCCCTTACCTCAGAGGTGAAAACAGAGGAGGATCTACCACCACAGCATTAATCTCTATTGCCCACTCTGTCCTGGAAGTGGATCCAGGCGAGAACTACCATTGGGATACTGCTCACTGTAGAAGGAAACATTAATTAGAGTTAACCTGATCTGCAGGACCTGGGCTTGCATGTCTGAACCCAGCTTAACCCAGGGTTCAAGCATGTAGGCTTTCATAGAGCATTAGCAAGTAAATCAAGCAAGCACCCGCTGTCAGCCCAGCCCAGCATCTTGCATTTATGCCTCATTTTTCATGGTGAGAGCATTGTTATGTGTTTAGACAAGCCAGAGGCTGTTCTGCCTGGAGCCTGACAGGTATGAGCGGTACATGTGCCTATTAATCAGATGATGATTGAGCCCCCATGTGTCCTTGAGCTAATAGAGGTAGTGGCATATTCAGTGTGGACCCAAATCTATACAGCAGCTTGTCCTCATGAGTCACCATAACCTCAGACCTACCTTCCTCTTTCAAGACACACACACAGACAGAAGTCCGCACAGGTTTGTTGTTTTAAGAGCAGATGACATTAAAGCTGTACAGGGTTGTGTAATGTAGCTTTAATAAGCATGTGCTTTCTATTTGTCACTGCTTAAACTGTACTTTTATACACACAGCCCAGGAGTCTCGCTGAAATCTGCAAAACATTAATGGCAGCAAAGATGAAGGGGTTTCGAACACTCCACAGGCTGCGGAGAGCATCTGGCTGGGGAGGCTGGGTTGGGAAGAAGTCATTTTGATGGAATTAAAGGAAATAGTAATACACGGTTGTAGGGAGAACTCTCTTCCTCTAGTTAATGTATTTTCTTAAACAAAGAACAGGAAGTTATAACAGAAAGCTCCTCTGTGCTCCTTAGGCGCACAGTGACCTGCATCCTTTGGCTTAGCACAAATCCCCTTTGACTGGGGGGCAAATCGGAGATCCTCTCCATTAGCAGCACACAATCCTGGGCATGTTCCATTCAGGCCCTCCTTTTCCCACTCCAGGGATGCTTTTCCTCTTCCGTATACCTCCTTAAATAGATGAACTGTTGTGGAATAAAAAGAGAAATGTCAGGTTTCCCTCCTTTCCACTGAACTCCGTCCCTCCAGCTCTCTTGCTGGCTGTAAGGGTTCTTAGAGGGTCTGTTTTTCAGCAGTAACCATTCCCTAACCAAGGTCACACGTACTGTCTAAGTGCCAGCAACCAGAAACTTTAAATAAAGTGTTGCTGGAGGAACTGTACAAATATCTTGCTCGCAATAATCTGCTCGCTGTCTTTCATGTGTTTGCTAATGAGCTTTACCTCCTGTGGAAATTCAATGGGCTCTACCCATATTTTTTTTCCAGCATTTGAAAAATATAGCAGTTTTTCTGGAAGGGAGCTGGTGTTTGTTTTTCTGTGGTGAATTTTGTTTTTATTGCTCTAACTGCAGCTTTAGAAAATGAAATGTCTGTCAAAACAAATCAGCAGAAGGAATGCTCAAAGCTTACATTTTTGGCACCCTTCCACAACATGAAGTGTTCATTGTCTCAACGTTTTTAAATGCAGAACGTAGTTAAAGTGAACCTCAAGATCAGAAATTAGCATATGTCTCATTAATTACGTTTCAATGTGTAGTCAGCTTCCAAAGCGGAATTCAAGGCCATACGGAATTTTTCTGATGCCAAAGCCTGAGGGCTTCTCCAGCCACTGCTGCTTTAGTCACTCTCAACGCATCCATCCCCAAAACCCACTAATAGCGGAGGAGACTGGAGAAATCCCAGCTTGGAAACATGTGCCCCTGATCATATTAATCATATTGCTACCGCCAATCCTCATAGCATTTACTGCTGGATAACACCAATTGCCATGGGGTTACTTAGGCATGTAGCATAAGCATGAGAAATATTTGCAGGCCCAAAAAATGTTCTCAAAGCAACTCAGTTCAGTGAACTGAACTATCGTGGATTATGAGCTTATAATAAAAGCAGGGGTGCTAAAACACAATGCGGTTTGTCTTTGCAAATGAACCTACATCAACTTCTAATTAAGCACACCAAGTCACTGTGCATGATTCATTGGTCTGGTACATGTGTCCTAGAACACAGTCTCCTCAGCCTATTGCCATGATTTGCATGGGGGATGGCAGCTATGAAGGTTAGAGCCTGCCTTGGATGTGCTGTCTGTGGTAATGCCAAGTATTTTCAGGGTAGTAAATCCTCAGCTAATTAGTGAAGAAGGGCACAAGAGGGGAAGATATCAGCTGAACAGCGCTGTCCTGATATTAGAGCTCAGATGCTGAAAATTGGCTATGCTTATGATATTGCTTATTAATAATGAAGGTAATTTCACAGTGGGGTCTGCTAATAACAGCAGCAATCAAATATCAACAATAAGCTAGTGGTTGTCAAAGGAATGTGTGCTTAGGCTTGTGTGCCACTGGACACCACGTGCAAATCTTACTGTGCAAATCCAAAGTCTGTGACTGAACGGGTGGCTTCAGAGAAATGTGAGTAAATCTTTTATAAACAAATAATAAATACTGGAAAGCCCAGGCAAGCTACCACGTTTAATATTTTCCATATGCAAAAGTCCAGAGATCAATAAGGGGGAAATTTTTCCATGACAACACTAGTGAAAGTCTTAGAGCCAAAATACTCTCGAGTATGAACTTAGCCATGAGAATATTCCCTCAGTGAAGAACTATGATCCTCTGGTAAGATAATAATGGGCAGAATATCACACTGCATTTGCACAGTACTGCACAGAAAGTGGCAAATAAGGACGATGGTTGCATTTATGCAAAAGAGTACCTCCAGGCTAAGCTCAAAGCCAGCTCTGCTGTCACCTGCACTCCTTTGCTGCTGTAGCAACCTGGGTCAGCTCTGGGTAAGCCCACCGGGAGTTCGAGAAGGGGAGAATTTGATTTGCTCTCTGCACTGAACAGCACACCCAGAGCGCACATGGGGCCCAGCGCTCCATGCCTGCTCCATGTTTTGCAGCTTCTTTCTGCCCTGTTTGCTGCTGTGCTGATGCCATGTCACCAGTGTCAGACAGAAATTTCTCCTAGCAGGACACATTAGCTGCTTACTGGGGCAGATGGGATTTCTAGGTCTTTCAGGTTGAATCCAGCCTGCATACAGGGATAAAAAGGTATGCAAGGTTTTGGGACTGAGGAGACATCCTAAGGACATCCCTAGACTAGCCACAGCTGCAGTGACCGCCTCTGTCTAGATCTATAGGATGGATTATGGTGTTCACTCTGGCCAGGTTCTTTCCTCCAACAGCACAAAGAAGGGGAGTAGTTGACATAAGGGCTGCACATCACCGTTCCCAAGCACCATGAAGGCAAAAGGCTTGCCTGGGACATGTTGAAAGAGAGGGGGTGGCCAAGAGAGGCCCTGCTGGCTGTGTCGCGCCTCTGACTGAATGGCCAGCATCCCTGAGGTGACTCAGAAACACTATAGATCGAACAGCCATCCTGAAAAATCAAGAGTAGCTGTTTTCTGCTCCCCCTCCTCTCTGCAGCGTACTGAACAAACGTTTGGACATGTTTAATATAAGATGAGAAGTATCTTTATTAGTCTGTGTCACCATTTTTCTTTCAAGTGAGCATTTAGATGGTTTTATTATGATTTTTAAATGTTAACATAAATGCTGTTTTTCATTGGTATTACCTGCACTGATCTTATTTCATTAATTCCTACCTTTGCTCCTGTGGATTTTATTAATTTTAATCAGTGTCTAATTAGATTTTTAAGAGCCATCATTAAATTCTGAGCATTTGAAATAGTCCTCAGAGAGTCACCCTGTAAACATGACTGACTTCAAGCCCTTTTTTCCCTTCATAAGGAATGCTGTAATATCTTTTGTTTTATTCATGAAATGTCATGTTGTCTAATATCACAGCACTACATCACGTAACACATCCTGTTCTGTAGTAGTAAATCCTTTTATGTTTCTACATTGTATTCCAATTTGTGATATTAATGCTGCAAGTACCATATAGTGACAGCTGAAACTTTCAAAAGAACATGCAATTTCCGTTCCAGACACCCACTATCATTTCCAGTAATGGGTATCCAGCCTGAGTGTATGTTTCTAACAGACTGCAACAGTACGGCTGTTAAAGTACCAGTGGTACTTGTGAAACCACAAAAGCGCGGGTAATCTGTGAATAGTAAAACATTTCCAAGAACTTTGACTTTTCCATTTCGAATATTAATTTCTTGTTAATCCCCAGAAAGACATAATAACAACAGTAATCATAATGATAGCAACAGTAACAGTCAATGGCAGAGTAACTATGAAGTGTCTTCCAGTAATACATCAATGTGTAACTAAATTTCTGTATGTGGCAGAGCAATTCATCCTGCCAGTCTTGTCTAGAAAGAGACAAGATTTGATGACTAAGCCATGCTGCCATCAAAAGGCAATTCTGATTTTAGCTCTTGAAGACCTCAAAGGGTTTCCCACTTCTTTCTGTGCCACCAGGCTTTCAAGAGCGTTGTACGTTCCCACAGCATTGCTACATTCCCAAACACCATACAGATGAAAGGCTTGGCTGGGACATAGTGAAGGAGAAGAGGTGGCCAAGTGACCTTCAGTGAAAGCCCATGGACTGTCATCATACCCTTGGTGGAAGTCCACGCCTTCAGGGTTTCAAGGCAGGCTTATCAGAGTCTCCTTTTTACCTCGCCAGAAACAGCCCAGCCGTCTGTGTACATGGTGCTCCTGCTCTGCCTGCAGCTGTAGTAGTCTCTGTAAATGAAGGGAAAGAAAAATGAGGGGTAGGTTTTGCAAATGTGATTGTTGAAACTAGAAAAAGGTTCAAATGAAGATAGCCCCATCCCCTCCTCCTCGCCCACCTCAACCACACGTTCAGATTTGTTCAAGTTCTGGCTTTTCCTGAGGCCTCATTCTCCATTACGAAGTTTTATCCTTTCCGTACTAATTGTTTATACCAGAGGTAAATTCTCCCAGCTGCCCATGAGGAATGAAGAGGTTCCCACAGTACTGCTTTCTCAGTGAGCACTGCAAGCCTCAGGGCAACAGTTGAGAGGAGCATACATGCTGCCTGTCAGAAACACATTTCTTTCAGGCACTGATGATTTGAGCTTTTAATTATCTTCTTAGATATGTCAAGACAGGTGACAACATCACAGGCAAGGCTCACAGTTCTCTGCTGGCATTGCATCATCAGTAAAGCCAGATTGCAAAGCTGCGAGGGTGCCTGTAGATAAATGAGCCCCTGCATCCCAGCCTCTCCATGTGTAGCTGTTTTCACCCCTGGGATTCCACAGGTCACATTGGCCTCAGCAGGTCAATAATTCTGCCCTCTCTATCCATGTTTACCCATTTCTTTTGCATCAAAAGGAAGGTTATAGCAAGCCAAATGATCCCTGCTGTGCTGGGGGAGACATGTTCAGTTCATCAAAACTTGCAGGTAAAGGATAGCCATCATCACAAAACCTGGCTCTGCTCTCAGCTGCACCAGGTTCATGCTGTAAGCTCTGCTCCTGTTTCCCTGAAGCTGAGCAAAAGCTGGGCAGAAAGTTTCCAGCATACTTCAGGATGAACATGGGGCTGTGGCTGCACTCCCCAGCTACAGCCAGCTGCTGGCCCAGTACAGGAGCTGGCTAAATACTGCGTGCTGTCACTGGTGTGAAGGGGGGCACAGGGGACAGGCAGCAGATCCAGGCAGGGCAGCTCTGCTCTGCCCCAGGGCTCCTGTGCAGGACAATCCTCCATTACTCTGCCTGGGCAGGGCTTTGGCTGCTTTCTGCTGCCTCAGCAGATAAAGCAAGCTGCTACCTGGACCAAAGCACAAGCATTTAGCCCATAAATCTCAAGACTTTGATTAATTCCTTTCCTTTTATTATTTTTTCCTTCGCAGATGTTAACGTTTTACAAGCAGTTATATACTACCTTAGTGAAGTGCAAAGAAAATAGAAACCATGTCTGAAGTTTCACAAAGGATAAAGTAGAATAGCATGAGTTGCTTTAATGCAGCAATCAAGATTAGATAAGGAGCATATGCCAATGCTGGATCTGAGAAATTAGCAGGAACACAAAAGACATTTCTAGCATGTGTTTCTGATATAAAGTCACTTTCACTCAGAGGGGAAATACGTTGTGCACTAATACTGATGTTTTCTTCCCTGATCCATCAGGTGAAAACATATTGGAAGAGGCAAGATAATACTGTTTCACCGACAGCACAATTTCCTTCTTGCTAGAAATAAATTTATTGTGCCTTCTCCATCAAAACTGATAGCATCCCGCATACTCCCGTTTACCTCTCACTGCTTCTGTCAGCTGACATCTTTCTATAAGCAGACAATGATTTAAGATTTCGGCAGAAATTAAATCCTTTTGCCTCATAGAGGATGGCAAGCTTTGAGGCTGTGCCATCTTGATTATACAGATTTAACATGAAAAACACACCACACAGCTAAAACTCGCTTCCTTTTTTCCAAAACTTAACAATTCAGGAACATGGTTGCTTTCATCATCCATCATCACAATAATGGTAATGATGAAAAGATGCATTAGCCACGCTTACATTATTTACTCAGAAAAGCAAGCTTTAATATGGAATTACTATAATCAAATTTGGAAACTCAAAAATGAAGGTTTTCATGTTACAGTCTGTTAGCTGAAATGTGGCAGCACAGATGTACCTAATAGTTCAGAGAAATCTGGAGTCCTTATTGAGACCTAGAAATCCCAGTCTCAAGTGCATTAAATAGGCAGGTTTTCACTGGAAATGTTGTGGGTTTGCCAGTCAAATTGCCAAGAGAAAAGGTTCATTCTGACTCCTGAGGAGCTATGCAGAATTGATGGAGATGTGGACCCAACAGGCAGGGAGTGCCCTGTCCTCTTCTCTGGAGGAGCTCCACTCTCCCTCAGTGGGAGTCTGGCAAGATGAGCTGTCTATTTTAGGGACTCAAGTTAAAGCTGAACAGGTTACAGCAATAATGCTCCTGTAGATAAAGCAATTTCCTTTGCAAAGAGTGGCTGATTAACTGGACCATTTATGCAATTATTTCTGTAATTTATCCAGTTTTATTATGTGCAGCCTCAGATGGTTTGCAAACTCAAGTGAGATGTGCAGTTAAACAAACATAGGTAGGTGTCTATCCCAGAAGTGCAGAAATGACTACCCCTCAGTCAACCCTGTGGCACTGCTCTTAGACTACTCCCCTCTTTATATTCACACTTTTATTTCTACATTATTCTTTATGCAAGAAACA
Organism: Psilopsiagon aurifrons; assembly: GCA_025447955.1. Taxonomy (NCBI): domain Eukaryota; kingdom Metazoa; phylum Chordata; class Aves; order Psittaciformes; family Psittacidae; genus Psilopsiagon; species Psilopsiagon aurifrons. Next base: position 37,074 of record JAOEHY010029844.1, on the reverse strand, counting down.
AATTACTCCCATAGCACATGGAGTTCCACAACACAGTCATTGACTTGCATGTGTGATGCTCACCTGATGCTGGACTGAAATACGTGACCTCTTCCTTTTGCCTTCCTGCTAAAGGGAATCACAATACATTTTAATAAGGTTGTATACTCCCACATAGTGAGGGAAAACATGGTGCTGCTCTTGTGTGTGTGCATCTTATAAAAAGAAATTCTTTTGTTAAAGAAACCCTGCAAATTATAGCCTAAGGCATAAAAAAGATATCTAGATCCTAGCTCAGATTTAGATGTGAACACACTGTGATCAAAGATCTTGGAACTAAAGATAATTACACCCTACTGCAACGATCATTGCTGCTTTAAAAATAAATCAGGGTGGTTAGAGTCTTTTCACTGAGAGCTTTTCCAAGGGGAAAAATGGGAGTTGGATCAAATACAATTTTAGGAAACATGTTATTTTTTAACTATTAAAATAAAGATTAGAAATTTCCAGGCACAATCTGGATTTTTGTATTAATCAGATTTTCACTTAAAACAGAGGCAATGTTGACATTTTGTTACCTTTAGAAATCTTCCACCAACCACTTCAAGTGACAAAAATTTAAGCAGAAAATGTTCACTTAAACATTTTACACAAAAAAGAAGAGAGCTTCAAAAACCACAATAAAAAAGAAGAGTATAACTGGAGAAAACGGAGCTTCTAAATTCCTAAAAATAGGATTCACTTTTATTTGTAAAAGCACAGGTTTTAAATAGACATCAACCTAGCCTTTAAACATGTGAGCCCTACACATTGTCACCACTATGACCGTAACCACAGTCACTGCTAGAACTGACTGGTGATCTGCAGGTATACTGATGTGCTCACATCTCAGCGCGTGAGTTAAGGAAATGATCGCAATCATTCACAATGCATATGCCTTATAAATCAGATGGATGAAAATCAAAATCCCTCATTGCTGTAAGCACAAAATTACAGGGATAAATTCAGAAGCTATTTCTGGATTTTCAGTATTCCTATGCCATTAATCCCTCTCTCTGCTTCTCCCATTATTACCACATTAAGTTAATAAGCCTATAGGCAGGAGAACCATCACCCACAGACTCTGCTGGTAACTAATCTAAATAATTTGTTTCAATTCTGAGAGTAATCAATATATGGCTTATTTTCCTAGCTGTATTTTCTTTTACGCATAGGAAATGCAGAGAATTTCAGTGGCCATTTCAGAAGCCTTTTTAAAAATTGAACACTAGAGATCATATTTTCCAAACCTGCCCAGTCTGTCTCTTCTAATTAATGATGTGGTGCACTAAAATAGATCGCTGTGTATTTTGCAAAGTGTTGCTTGAAGTTTGACTTGTATGGCTGCCATTGGCTTTCACGGCCGTTGCCATGAAAACTCAAAATCGTTGTAAAAAAAATAGATGTCTGTACAGCAGAATATAAAAAATACAGACGTTGCCATGAAAACTCCAAATCATCATAAAAAAATAGATGTCTGTACAGCAGGACAAGGGCAGAAGTTGCAAATAACATGCTGTGAAATTAATATGCCTAAATAAGCAACCAAAGGTTGCTCCTCCAAACTGAGCTCCGTCCAAGACAAGAAATGTCCCTGATGAGTTCTTGTGCCGTTCCATTCTCAGTGTGTAGCTCAGCAGCAGAATTAGCACCAGCACCTTGCGAATCTATTTAGCAGAATGAGTCATTTTGCAGAAGTCAAAAATCAACCAGCTGAGAACAGCTTTTGATCACAACCCCTTCCATGGCCCTTCCCTGGCCGTGGGCCACTGGCTCGCCTCTGTGTCCCCTGTGAGAAGGGCCAGTGGCCCACAGAAGCTGGCAGCTTCCACGAGAGCAACATGCAACTGCAGATGCTTTTGCTCGTGGATCTATTCATAAATGAATTCTCTTTAAAACCATCCAGCTGCAGAGACTTGGCAAGGGGGCTACTCCACAACACAAGTACTAACTCAGCTGTCACTCTGGATACAGGGCTTTTACACAGTTGGACATTTGCACTGATGGATGATGTACCCAAACATGGTGTCTATGTAATAAATGCATATCAGTGAGTAAGCACATTTCATTCCTAAACAAAAAATCATGCCTAGGAGAACAAGAAATCAACAAACACATTAGGGATATGAAAGGTCATGGGAGGAAGCTTTTCTTATTAACCCTTTAAATACTGAGAAGCTGAAAAGAGGAGTCATTTCGTCAGTGTATGGAGAGCTAAAGGTTTCCATTGCCTTCTTCCTTCCCATCCATACTAGCATCTAGCAAGAGTGTATGCAGGGATTTCTGATATTGCAAGATGTTATATGTCTTAGTGTAGGCAGAAATCACTGAGATCACTACGGGCAGTAGTCCAGATCTGTCTGGCCTGTTGATCAGCTTTAGCTTCAGCCACTGAGCCATAGTCTGCAGCAGAGGTGTAGTAGTGCTACACTTTTATTGGTACACATGATTTAATGCAGTGATGTTTTATGTAGTTACCCTCAAGGGATAGGGGTATGGTCTGCTCAGTGAAACTTTGTCTGTCACTTGCACTGCATGATCAGTGACCTACTGATTGCTTCAGATCCCTCAGGGTTTGTTCCACCACCACAGCCCATCTATCTGCGTGCCATCTGCTAAGCCACTGTTTGGACACTATTGCTAGGGAATCCTGATGTCCTTTTTTGCTCAAGTTACAAGGCAAAGCCTCACTTACAGCCAATGCCTCTCACTTTACACATTTGAACACCCTCAAGGCCTCAGTATGGTGAGTTACCTCTGTTTCTGAAACATTCTGCCATGTTTAGTTCACCACTGTGTATTTTGCTGATAATGTTTGTTCCTGCAGATCACAAAGAGAAGCCTGGCTTTCTACAGCTCTCCTAAATTCCCAGTCACTGCAGGTCACCTATCCTTTTCTTTCCCTATTTTCTCCATGCCATTTCAATTGCTTCTTAGGGAAAGGCAAATTCTCTCTCTTCCCTCCTTCAGTGCGTGGTCTTCCTCTTCCTCATCCCACTAGATGAGGCAGGAAGGGAGCAGGGTACCAGCAAAGTGAGTGCAGAGCTACTTGTGGCACAGGAGCAGCCCTTTCTGCCATGTGCTACAGCCCAGAAAGGTCTCTTCAGCCATTGGGTGGTCCAGGATCCATAATTTGAGAAACACTGACAGGGAGAAACAAGCTTTCTCTATTCCAGTCCAACACCATTTGGTGTTTTCTCTTACAGGCTGTTCTCTCCACCTCACTGCACAGAGAAAACACCCCAGAGTATCCTGTTCAGAGCCACTTCCTTGCCCTACATCCCTGTGGATGCAGCTTCTGAAAGGAAGCATACTCGGCAAGGATGGAGTGCTTTTGGGAATCATTCCCAGCATATGGAGACTACATTCTGCAGCAAGCGAGGGCAGTTCCCTCAGCAAGTGGAAAATGGGCTTCACCTCCCTGTGGTCTCACTGTGGTTTGCTTCCCTTGCGATATTATTTTTGAACAGCAGGCAGGAGCTCTGTGTTTCTTGTTCTGTTTAGTAAATCCAGTAACCAAACCTGGCCCACTTCTGGGTGGTCCTCACAAAATACCAGAAAACCACGCCAAGGCCATGTGATATAATAGTCATAAGAAATACAGGGATTGCTTTGACAGATACCCCAAAATCAGTTTTTCAAGAAATGGGATGTTTCAATCAATGTGTCCATTCCATTATTCCATTTGGGTAGTCATCTCCCTGCCCC
>JAOEHY010029844.1:14688-33248 GCA_025447955.1 Psilopsiagon aurifrons | reverse complement strand
TTCCTGTTCAGTGTAATGTTAGTTGTGGGTTTGTCATATATGGCATTTATTGTGTTGAGTTACATACCGTCTATACCTAATTTGTTAAGAGCTTTTAATCATAAAATGATGTTGAATGTTGTCAAATGTATCTATCAATAGGAATGTATGGCTTTGTTCTTCATTCTGTTAAGCCAGAATTAAAAGCCTGGAAAATGAAGGTCATTGATGCATGGTTCTTGACTTGGTCTTAGGCTGGGAGACATTACACTACACAAAAGGCCTTCCAGGTTAAAGAATTCAGATCTGAGTTGCTAGGCAGGCTGACTGCTTTCATGACCAAGAATAAGAGAGAGATGCAAAAAGCCAGCCATTAAAGCCCAAACGTAAGCATGGTTTCCTTTTATTTTCCTGAATACTTTGTGGGTAAAGTTACTGCTGAAGGACTGATCTCTGCACAGGGCCAGCCCGAACCTTGCCAGGCGCTACGCCTGCCTGCAGCCCTGGCTCTGCCAAAGGACTTCACTTGCAGCAGCAGCTGTCCCACCACGGGGCCCCTGCACTCGCCTTTGCCAACACACTTCGGCCATGGCTTCCAGTGCCTGCAGTCCAGCTCTGACCCTCCTCACTGACATCTGCCCCAGCTCCACCAGCATCGCTGCCCTCCTGCCTCTGCAGTCACTTTTGGAACGCATTAGGCCCCAGGGCGGAGGTGGATGGTGTGAGATGGGCTGAGAAAAAGGAAATCCTCAGAGTCTCTTCTGGCCTGAGCGGATATGGAATCAGGAGTAGAGGGTGCTCACAAACTTACTTTGCTGTCTGGTCCCTTCCAGAGTCAAGGGCACAGTGGATCATCACCCAATTCATCTCCCTGCACATTTGGGGTAACCCTAAACATGCTTAACCTAGAGGGAAAATAAACATTGTATTTCATCGCTAATGCAGTCCTTCACAGCTACCAACTACGGATGATGACAACTAACATTTTTTTATTCACAGCTTTTTACAACTGAGTCCATTCTGGAGAGGATGGGAACCTACGTCACTCCAGACCAAGAGGGCAGGCTGGCCTGACACTGGAGTAAAGTCCTGTTCTTATATCAATCAAATTAATTATTACTTGGACCAGAAGGGCCTGATCCAAATTACATTACGTCAGATTAACTTTTTTCCTTTCTTCAGTTGCCTGTGCAACAGCGCCTAATTGGGCATCTAAGCTCTTATTTGTCACTGCCCTGATTTAATTAATTGCCATAGGATTAAAAATACTGTTTAATTCATGCTCACATTAGTATTCATCATTCTTGTCTCTTTTCATAAACACAGGCCCTAATTCAAGCATCATAATTTTACACAGCAAACATAGCCAAAAACGTGATAAAAGAGAATTTCATGATCAGACGTTGCCCGATACAGAAACATAGCACAGCAACACAACCAAAGCAGAACAGTGTGATTGATTTTGCTTTTTCTTTACTCCCAGCTGCTACTATTTTTGCTGCTATTTTTGTGAAATCTGTCTCTAGACAATGGGATCCCACAGAGGGAGCAACTGGAGCAACTGGAAGAAGCAGTCTGCATAAAAGGGGATACACATACTCCTTCTCATCTTGGCATGGATCTATGTCTGGACAGACTGTCATTGCACTTCTGGATCCTCTGTCATTTCCTCATGATTGAGGAATCCAGCTGCTAAGCTGCACTTACAGAGATGGTCAGGGTAAAAAATGCATACCCCAAACCTTCATCCCGCAGCCACCTGGCCTGTCCCAATCCTGCCAGCTTTCCTTTGCCACGTTACTTTCTCACAGAGCCACCTCTGCTCTCGCAGCATGTAAATAAGGTAGAAAAGGCTGTTCTCCTTCGATTCAGTTACTGAGAGAAAATGATTTTGTGGCTAATGGACAGGGTGGAGACTCAGATGTGACTTCAGTTCCCAGTGCTGCCACATGCTTCCCACACAACCTCCTCACACAGCCCTGTTGCACTCACCCAAGCCAAAGGAGAATAACAGAACAAGTGTGATTTCAAACAGCAAGCCCAGGGTGCCAAACCCACCAGTCATCAAGCGACCTGGCACTAGTGACACCAATACACTGCTGCCTGCATGCAGCTTTGTGCAGTCGGGGTCACAGCCTGAGCAGAGCACAGTGCGGCGCCATCCCTCCTCTTCAGCAAGAAAACTGCACCACAGTATTTCTGACTACAGTGATTTAGTGTCTGTTCCCTGGCACTGCATCAGACTGAGCCAGCCAGGGCACAGGGAAGCTGAGGACAAGCTGTAATGAAGGGGGCATCACTGTGAAGACAGAGAAAGGTTTGTACAACTGCAAAGGCAAAAGGTCAAATCCTTTATTAAGAAATCTGTGAACAATTAAAGTAGCCATGAATATGGGAGGTATGAGTGCAGCCATTAATATTTAGGGGAGTGGAGGAAGGAAGACAGAGAGATGAAAGCCGAACACCTTTTTGAACCACAGCCAAAGCTTTATCAACCATATAACTAAGAGAACATATCCTGCTCAGCGAGACACGTATTCACCCTGTTTCATTACATTCTGTTCTGTCCTCAGTCATGATGGATCCTGCTGAGACTCGTGTTTAACAGCTCCTTCCTGGAGCGGCTCGAGCAACAACAAGAAAAACACTATTGTGAAAGTCACACCCCATTGAAACTGCATCCTAAAGGGAGCTGGCAAGAGCCGTAATCACCAGGTTGACTGTGAACACCAGGGCCACACTTGGCTCAGAGGCTGCTGTACATGTTAAAATTAAAAAGGACTTTAAGCAGATGCAAAAAAAGTGGAAATTAGGGACCAAAGTATAGGCACAGCAGTGATTCATCATGCCTGATAAGGAGCCATTAGGCTGCATTTTGATGGGAGCAGAACCCGGGGAAGCCAGCCTTTCTAAGCCTACAAATGCAGGGTAATACCCAACTGTTTTCAGATAATGGAAAACTGCATTAACCTTGTAATGTTTCCCTGGTGACTCTATTACATTCACCCTCTTACAAGCCTCTCTGCTACTTTTCTTAGCACCCTCTGATTTCTCCAGCTGCTGATTTCCATCCTCTGGGGCCAGTGCAAAATGCCTTGGTATAAGAGATCAGAATCCAGCCTCTTGTTATTTCAGCCAGAACAAGATTTCTGGCTTCTTTTAGCCATCAGGAGAGCCTTGACATGCTTTGACTTGACTGCACCAAAAATGTAAACAGCAGCGCTAAGTACAACAATTAACATTGTGTCTCTGCAGATGTTTGTTTCCCTTGAAGGAGCTTGGAATTTGAGTGGGGAAAAGCAGGGTAGGCAGCGAACAGAGGCTAATGCAGTCTGGGGCAAACTTCCCAACTGCAGTTTTATAAACAGCCCAAGCTGCTCCCCTTTCTATCAGTGATGTCACTCCCAACCTTATAGCAGGCTGTGGCATGGCTATCCATCATCTGCCAGCTGCTGTTCCTTCCCCACTGTACAGCAAGAGGCACATGGTGTGTGAAGGCGGCTGGAGTCTTGAAGCATTTCAACTTCATGTGAATGGAAGCCAATAATCTCCAGATTCCCTGTATTTTTCATTAAATTATCTCACCCAAGTCTGTAGATAATGCCATCTAACAGTTGTAGGTTATGATTTCCAAACAGCAAGATAACGTTCATCATCAAGCAAAGGCAAAAATGCCATTAGCAGATAGTGAGGCGATTTAAGTCAACCTAGTCATTTGCTCACAAGTCTGAATTCATGTCATCAGCTCTGACAAAATGAGTGTTTTCTTAGACAGATATGGACAACTAACACAGCGCAGAACTCGGCAATCTTCAAAGGACTCTGAGTTTTAAATTCTCCAGCTAAAGTCAAACATTTGTCTTTCTTATCACTTTCACTCAAAGGATGTGTTTTTGCAATATGACATCAGGTTCATTTGCCATCAGAAGAGGCCAAAAGGTGACCTCCAAGAGATGAACGCTGCCTTCACCTAAGCAACAGTAACCCATCAGCTGCATTGCAATTACCCTGGGTTTTCAGTGAAGGACTTGACAGCAGGACCATAACACTCTGCTAGAATATTTCTTGTATCACCATTGCAAGAACTCTGTAAATCCAGCACTCTCCAGTTGAGATTTTTCAGATGAGAGCTCAAAGTTGAGGTGATCAAACAACCAGCAAAGAGGTGACCAAACAAGGAATAACAGTAGGACACATGCCTTCCTTCCCCCATCCAAAATATGTGTTAAGTTAGAGTAATACTAAATGCAGAGTTATTCCGTGTCTAAAACCTATTTTGCCTGCAGTTATGTCCCTCTGCAGCATGAGAGCTGGAGGCTTTGGGACAGGACATATTATTTAACAGGTCACCTGCATCTTCTTACTCTCTTCTCAAGTGACAGCAACTAGGATGCTTTTGTATACACCTTTAAACTGTTTCTGACTCAATCCTGCAGGATTCCTTGTGGCGCTGTTCTCATCCCTCAGCAGGCCATGAAAATCAAAGCAAATCTCATTTGCTTTGGAAGCAGATGCCTTGTGAAAAAGCCTCTGTCTGTTTAGCAGCATGGCACATTCATTCCTCCAGCAGTCAAAAGGTTTTATGCTTAGTGAGGTCACGCAGCCAGAATCTGGCCAGTTGAATACTCACTAAAGAACCTCTGCATATGTCTGATGTGACTTGACAGGACAGAGAACTACCTTCAGCATCAGGTAGACTATTAGCATGTTGTCTCTCATTATTCAAATACAGCTAAGTAGTTTCACTGCAGTACATTGTTATCATATACAGCAAACGTTGCTACATCAGTTTTTCTTTCCTGCAGTGTCTCGTGGGGCTCACAGCAAAAGCAAATGAAGTCAGCAAAGAATGATCATGGGCATTGGACTGCTTTGGGCAGCGGACTGCTTCAGGCATAGGAAGAGCTGAAGGTGACTGACTGCTTTATGAAATGCATGACTACAAATCCTGAGCTGGTTGGTTGCCACTTTTCTACCAAGATAAACAAAACATGCCACTACTCAGTGCATGTAATTTTCCACAATGCCATGAACTCTGCAGATGACAGCCTGGGCAAGGGAACAGAGCCAGCTCTCTGCACACAGGCTGATTGGATTTCAATAGGCAGTAGTGACAGATGTGGATATTTTTCAAAGCTATCTGTGTACTGGAGGATTTGAAATGTTTCTTACCTGAGGCTACCTGCCAATAACTACTACTCTTTGCAGCTGCAAACACCTTCAAAATGAAGGCCAAGTTCCAACCGAGCCTGATGTTCTAACTCCAGATTTAAGGTATGTGAAGAATTCAATCAACCTACTTGAGTAGCTTGTTGAATAAAGATGAGTCGGGTTTTGTGCCCATAGTTTTGGACAGTTGTGCCAAGCTTTCTGCTATACCTAGCCAATGACTTGCCTAAACCCAGACGCATCAGTAGGTTAGTGAGGTTGAGTCATGCCAGTGTCTCCACAGTGACATTAAAGAGAGCAACAGTCCTTGCATCACAAGTAGCCATCTTTGTAGCTTGAGACAAATGGGTCAGCTGAGAATACATAGGCAAGGATGACCAGAGGGTTTCTGCACAGAAGAAGCTAAAGAAAAGCAGCCAGGCACAGCACATTTAGCCATGACTAACTCTTATCAAGAGCATCATCTGAAACCAAAATAAAAAGTAGCTGTAATTCAGTCTCTTCACTCCCTGTCTTCAAAGAGTTTCCAAAGGCATCTTGAATTCCTCACCCTTTTGCTAGCATGCTCGGAGTGACATTAGAAGCCACTTCTGGCTCTGGCTGCTATCACACCCCAGTAACTGCAACCCCCAGCCAGCCACATGTTGGCAGAGGCAGAGGAACGCAGCTGTAGCACTATCAATCTGACACACACCAGGAGAGTGCACAGCCCCGCTCACAGCTCCACTACACCACTGATATCAGCCCTATACACTAACTATAGACTTGCTGAAACACTATCATACATGAAGGACTAATTAGGTGTGCTGGGCCATTAGACATCTCTGAGCATTGACTGATGAAAAACATAATTAATGGCAGCTTTCATAAACAAACTTCAGAATGGAGAATTAAATTAAAAAGAAAACAGCTGTTGCTAATGGAAATAAGGACCATTTCTTGATTAAAATATCTGCCTGTCTTTCTGTGGGAGTTTTTCCAGAATGGTGGGGTGGAAGAGTGTAACGAGATCTGGGAGCAGAGAATCTGCAAAGCTTCCTGCTGAAGAAAACACAATTTCTCTGGCTAATGACTCACAGTGTTTTCCTTTTGCAGATTGGAGTAGGGGAAACAGCTATACAATTGCCTTGTTCATCTTGCTGCCGGTCTGAATGGCTTTGTAAGCCTTAGAGATCAACCCTGACATAAAAGAATCCAGTTCAGCAGTAACGTAAGGTAAGATTTTATATTACATGAACCCACAGATATAGCTGGGTCTAGATTTCAAAAGCTACTTGCTAAAGCCCTACATACTAGTACAAAGCTCTGAATCCATAAGAAAACATCACCACAAATCTCACTTAAGCACATGTATTGATTCCGTCACCAAACTGCATCAATGGATGTGCAGCTGAGGACATCTATCTGAGGGAGACTTCCACCCAGAGCAAGTCACTACGGACTCAAGAAAAGTTTGCTGACATAAATGAATAAGTCTAAAGGACATAAAAAATCAAAATCAAGATTTTTTTCAGGTCATGAGGACTTTCCTTCATGCTGAGATGACTCTGATCCTCTTTGACAAGTAGTACTGCAGGAGGAAACTACAGCACGGAAGAGTTAATGCCCAGATTTTTATAGACACTGAGCAACATAGCTTCATCTGCCTCCTACTGTCTTTTGTGTGCAAAAGTCACATATCTGTGGGGTGAAAGCCTTTTTTCTGAGTTCCTGAAGTAATTTTCTTTTACATTTACTTCATTTAGCATAAAAATTCCCAGTGTGCTTCCAAGTACCACTGGGACCTGTGTTTCAGTGTGTCTTCTGCAACCCTCACAGATAAAAGCATAGAATCACAGAACCACAGAATAGTTAGGGTTGGAAAGGGCTTTAAGATCATCTAGTTCCAACCCTAGATGCTTTAGTCTGTCTTCATATAAAGTCTTGCATCATGGGTTTGATTCTCTGGGAGGTCCTGAGCACTTCATGTTACAGATTAATGCTAGTACTTAACTATTGAGCAGCCCTTTGTAAATTTGCACCCTGTGCTGTACATGGGGCAGGAGAGCCTCTGCACTGCTGCACTGACTCCATCAGTCCTGCTCTGCCTTCTTCAGAATGATAAATCTTTTCCACCACTGTTGCCTGAGAACTATGCCCTGGAAATCCTATGCCCCATGAAGCCCACTAACAAGGGAATACATGCTTCATACACCCCTTGCCTTGAGGAATTAAGGGGTATGAAAGGCTGCGTTCAGGCTTCATTGTCAGATTTAAAGTGGAAACTGAAGAGAGAGAAAGGTCTGAAAGACGAGCCAGCCAGGAATGCCTGTTGCTTTCACCTTTGATCCACGTGGTGCTTTGATGTGATATTTCAGTCTTTCAGCTAAGGTAACTTATCCTAGTCTGTATCTTATGGCACCTCCAATGGATATAAATGAGGCAGCAAGGTGTGCTCTTCGGCTCTCACTGAGGCACTGCCATTTAGTTAGTGGCATAATTCAGCCCCAGCTCCCTTCCTATCCACATTTTTCTCTGCCTGCAGAGTCCAAAAGGAAATTACCTCAAATAAATACAAAAGCACTTGATGTTCATCTAATGGCATTTCAGGGAAAGGAAGCATAAACCCACACAAGTTATTAATCTCGGTAGAATGGCTTTATCAGGGGCCAGAAAACAATTGCTTAGCCTGAGAAGATCTGATCTTCCTTGTGAGACGTAAATGCATGACATTATGTGCAGAATGGGTGCTGCCTGTGAACCCAGGCAGATACAGAGCAGGCATGTGGGAATGATCAGCATAAAATATTTCCTCTTAATGATGTGCACACTTCTGCTCCTTTGAGGGAGAACAATATGTGCACTGAATACTGCAGCGCATTCTTCTAGTGATAGGAAGGTCTTGATCTGCTGGTGAGGGCTCAGACTGGAGACATTGTTTGTACCACTGACTTAGCCAAAGGTTTGCCTCTCCGTTGCTCATCACCATTCAACCTCCTTGTGCCAGGGTTTTCCCATCAGCAGAAGAGAAACAAAGTTCATGTCCACGCGTTCACCATTTGGGAAATAAGCTCGGCTGGAGAACCTGGCTTCAAAGGAAAACCAGTCCCTGGGGTTTGTTCCACTCTGTAATCAGCAGCAGCATGGTTTATTTTTCTCCCATAAGTTTATCCCTTCTTCTTCCTTCTCTCTCACAGCACCAGCTTAAGCCTGAATTCCCAAACTCAGGATGAGTGAATCATATGCAAATGAGCCCAAAACCAGTGCTTTAATGCAGCCTTTCTTGTGGGGGGCCTGGATACACAGCAGAGGGGGCCCACGAGTGGGAAAAGATCAGTCAGGCTGAGCGGTGGCCCAAGGTGGTGGCACCAGAGCTGATCACTGCTCCTCCACTGGAAGCTGCTGTCACAACCCTGCAACTATCACAGAAATCACAGCTCACAGCCACTGCTGTTTGCAGTTCATTGCCATAAATTAAATCATCAGTGTAAGGTAATACAGCGGACTGGGAATTGCAGAGGAGAGGCTGAGGACCTGGCAGGCATTTGTGCCTCTCTCCCCTTCCATTATGAAAACAGAGGTTTATACCTCCACCACCCCAGGAAGATTTGGCACAGTTTGTCTGAGGGAGTCCCAAGCATCTCGCTGGAGGTCACACAGGAAACGTGTGTCAGCACAGATCATTGGGCAGGGTGTTGGATTTGTGTCTCTGGAGGCCCAGGCACAAACCTCCCCAGGAGAAATCCTTTTCCTTTGAGTAGAGGCTGACTGTAAGCATCAACCCCAGCATCACTGCTGCCTGCCAAGAGTGTGCCTGTCAAGGCACCTTGTGGATGGCTGGCACATGCGCTTTGAGAAGCATATTGTGTAGTTGCCTTTCTAAAGTACTCATGAGAAGATTGTCCTAAAGAACAGAAAGAGAGGTGTTAGTTTAAACAAGCACTCCTTAACATGAACAAGAAACCAACTCTGGAAGGGGAGCAGAGCAGGAACTGTTCTTACTTGCTACCTCCCATGCAGGCTTTAATTGCACGTTATTCATTAAGCCTTTGCTCTTCAGAGCAAACAGATCCGTTTCAAGACATTTGTGCTACATAAACAGCCAGAAACCCTTCTGGATGAGTGTCTGTGTACACATCCACCCAAGGGAGTGCTGCAGACTTGTCAGGGGTTCTCATTTCCCTGTGCAAGTGCTGTGCTAGAACTGACAGAAATTGGTATTCGTTGTGTGCCTTTGTTGGGCTGGCTCTGACATTGGCTTTACAAAATCTGCAAGGGAAGCCAAAGATGATTGCCCAGCTCCCAGTTGAGTTAGGGACAGGGACTCCTGAGTGGCACTTGGAGGGAGTCAAGTATCTGCAAGACTGCTCTGAGCTACAGGAGGCATTGCGCCGAGGTGTGGCTCATAACACAGACCCCAGCAAGAGGGAGATTCGTCCTCTCATCCATCAGCAGGTTTTGTCTGCTGCCACCCCCATGTGCTTGCTCTGCTGCCAGGCCGTGTGTGGATTAGATATGTTGTTCTGGATCTACAACTATTAGCACTCACCCCAGTGATACAGTTTCATGGTTGCTCTATAGACAGCATCATTCTGGCACAGGGGCCATGAAAACAAAACCAACAATGAAGCTGCAGAAGAGCGTGAATTCACCTCTTCCCGGGCTTTGAGCTCTGTAACACAGCTGCCATCTTGCTTGAAAAAAAAAAGAAGAGTTATTTGGAAACAGAAATAAGGGAGATAAAGGTAACGAATCAAATGCAGAGAGCACAGAAAAGTTTTCACAGGTCTCTGTCATGCCGGGGCTGCAGATCAGGAGAATCGAGCACAAATGCAGCTTTGTCATTCTTCGACTCAATAGGAATGAATCCTGCCCTGTGGGGAGGAGGACGGGGGAACTGGCAGTCAGTGCAGCAGGGAGACTTTCTGAGCTGGATCTGGAGCCAGACTAGCTATTGGCCAAAGCTGTCTCTGATATAACACTGCCAAAAGCAGCTCAGCATTCTTCACCTCCCTTAAGCTTCACCAGGGACAAACCTGTCTGGGCTGTGCTCAGCCTGGATAATCCAGCTGTGGTAGAACCCAAGCTCAGCAAACCCAACAGCCTTGCGGGCACTTGCCAACCTGGCACGTCTGAGTTCCTGAAGTGCAGACGGTGCTGGCCCATGTGTTTCGCTTTCCCTCGCCATCCCCAAGCACAGCAAGTCAAGCGCCTCACCACAGCGCCTGGGAGACCGCGGGCAGGAAGGGATCGAATTCTCCAGTTCTGCCTCAAGCATGTCACCACATCAGCAGACAACGCCTTTGCCTAGTGCCAGTGCATTGTGTGTCACCTCATATTTCATACGGTACAACACAGACCAGTGATGCAAGTCCCTTTCTCTTGCTGCCCAGCTGGTATTTAGGGAGATAGCAACTTCCAGGAAGCCAGGATTTAGGGCACACAAGGGCTGGTGGTGGCACAGAGCCCTCGCTACTGGTGGGTGGGATCCCTTTACCTCTCCCTGAACTCCTGCCAGGCCACTCAGCACATCTCCAGCCACAAGAAGTTTGCAGCTGTTTTGGTTTGAAGCACCAGAGGAGGGGGAGAAGCAGGGGAGGCTCTATCAGCTCTTCCCAGGGAACGCGGTTGAGTTCCTCACACCTCATCTTTGGTCAGGAAACTGCAATGCGGATAGGCAAAGCTGCTGAGCCTACTTAGACAGGATACCTCATAAAAACACATGGAGCCAAATTATGTCCCATTCACTTCTTCCACAGCAATGCTGCAGGGAAAGCAGGTCAGCATTTGGACCATTACCTTGACCTTCTGCTACTGAACAGCTCCTGATCTCTCATGTGGTCTCGTTTGCAGTGGTGGGGGAAGCCACTGCTGTTAGCTGGGATGCTGAAGCACCAAGAACAACCCAGATTCAGGCACCCTAAATCAGACCATGTTCCTTGCACTCGGTGTTTCCTGCTGGCTGAGTGGTTCCTATGGCCTCTTCTATGGATTTTAAGAGGGATGCAGTGAAAAGAAGCTAGGATGGACATTCTCATGTTAGCAAAATGGGTAGCCAGCCAGCATGGACTCGTACAGGCTGGATCCAGCCCTCCCTCACATACAATTTGGACATGGGTGTCTCTTTTTCCTGCAGCTCAGCTCAGGACTCCAAGAGTCCCAAGTCCACTATGAACAGTGGTGGATGCACTCCAAGCATGAGAATATGTGACCACCCCTGCAAAGCACTCCTGAAGGGCCCTGGACCACCTTTCCCAGCAGGGACACAACAAGGACAGCAGAGCACATAGATGGAGCCACACACCCTGGAGTCTGCAGAGCCTCCCTCATCAACCTATACATAGCAGCATGGAGGTGGGAGACCAAAATAACTCTCTGCCCACTCTGACCACTGCTGCCATCATTCATAGTGCGTTGGATGATGCTGTCCCAGCAATGGGGGTGAGTGGGGAGTTCAGGGCACAGTTGATTAAAGGGGATAGTCACCCACTGCAGACCAGCTGGAGCCCACAAGCAGCAGCTGAAGGGTCCTGGCTTAAAGCCAGCCACTGGGACATCACGGGGAGGTAAACTGCTTGAGCCTGGGCTGCATGAGTCATCCAAGTCAGACATCCATGTCTTCAGAGGGATCAAACAAGGATAGCTGGGAGAAAAACTGATTGTTGTGGTTTAGCCCAGCAGGCAGTGAAACACCACTCAGCCGTTTGCTCAATACCCTCCACTGCGATGGGGGAGAGAACTGGATAAAAGGTAAAACTCATGGGTTGAGATAAGGCATTTTCATGGAACAGAAAAGGAAGGCAAATTAAGAACACACAAAGCAAGTGATGCACAGTGCAATTGCTCACCACCCACTGACCGACATCCAGCTGGTCCCTGAGCAGAACCCCCTAGGTTTTTTTGTTCAGCATGACATTATACAGCCTGGAATATCCCTTGGGTCAGTTGGGGTGTGCTGTCCTGGCTGTGTCCCCTCCCACCTCCTTGAGCATCCCCAGCTTCCTCACTGGCAGGGCAGCATGAGAAGCTGAAAAGGCCTTAACTTAGCATAAGCCCTGCTCGGCAACAACTAAACCATCAGTGTTTTATCAGTGTTATTCTCATCCTAAATCCAAACCACAAGCACTGTACCAGCAACTAGGAAGAGAATTAACTTTATCCAGGCTGAAACCAGGACCTTGTCAAATCAGCATCACACTCCCTTGTCTCAGTTTCTTCAAACCGGGAACAATAAGACATATTCCTGTGAGGCCTTGTTCTGTGGAAGTTGACAGATGTGGTGAAAGTGTTTCTGGAGACCCTGTAATCCTTTTGCCTGAGCAGCAGGAATTAAAAAGAAAGAAACGAGAGCAGTTCCTTTCTGTTCTGCTGTTCCTGCATCCCCTTTGTTTTGATTTCAGACGTATGGTTTGCTCTTTTTTTCAGTTTTCTTTTTTCCTGTGATGCTATTGAAAGCAGAAAGGGGATTTCATCATCCCCTCGTGGCTGTCCTCAGCTGCAGCTCTGACCCCACCTCTCGTCCGCTTCCACTAATAAACTGCTTTTTTTGCTTAGTCTAGTTTCCTTCCTTATGCTCTTACATCACCTTTGTACTTATCTCAGATTCTAGCATTTCCCATTTCTAAGTGCCTCTGAGGATAGCAATAAACACCACATACAGCAGCACCTCGGCACAATACATCAGCTGCAGGCAGCAGCCCTAAGTGACAGAAAACCAGTCTGGAAATCTAAGCTTTCTTCCGCAGAGCATACTCATTTGCTAGCCACTTGGCACAAGTTCATTAAGAAAATCGGTATTTACAGGTATTCTGCAGGAAGATCTAGGCCAAAAAAAGGTGAAGATTCGTTCAATAGTAATCTGCTCGTATTTGCCCTCTGCTGCTTCCAAATGGCATTGAAAAGGTTCATTCCTTCTTCGCCTCTCATTTCAGAATGACTTATGGCTAAATGCTATTCATTATAAAGCAGAGTCAGACTACTTTTATGCAAGATAATACTCATTATGCAGAATTTCTGACTAGATTTTTTTTCACTATTTCACTGGTTATTTTTGCATTGTAATGTGCCAAAACCTATTCATGTCTTTATTAGCCTGACTTGTTTCCTACATTTATGAAAAAGATCTTTCTTTGATAAGAGTTGTTATTGCTGGAATGAATGTCAGACCATGATCTGCTGTAATAGATCTTTCTGAATTGCCTTCTTTAATTTTATTAGTTGAAAAAAAACTCACCTGATTTAAAGAGATAAAACCTTCCGAAAATGGAATAGTGCCACTAATTAGGATAAGAAGAAAACCAGTGTGAGTTGCTGGGCATACTGGAGTCTAAGCTTCTTTTCTAAACAAGCACAGGCATCTTTTTCTGGAACAGTCTTCCTTCTCTTTCTGAAATTCTGCTGCTTTTGGAGAAACTATTGGCATTCAACTCCTTATCCATGATTCCCTTGGAAAAATGCTGACCAGTACTCAGCAGCTCCAGATTCAGGTCCTAGGTTTTCTATAAATACCCTGTGTGACCTTGAGCAAGCCACTGTTGCTCTGTGACTTGGTTTTTCCATCTGTAAAACTGCAGTAATGATGAATCCTGTGTTTTATTGCCAGCTCTTACATTATGCATTTCTGCAGGGGAACTGCTCACTGAATCTCTTCATGGCTTGGTTCCTCATCTATAAAAGAGGAATAATAATCCATCCCTTGTCCACTTATTTTGATTACAATCTTTTCATGTATGGATGAACTTGAAGTACTGAGGGACTCTGCCGCAATATGCAAACAACACATTTCCCTCCTATCTTACTCCAGACATGGTACTGTTCGACCCTTGAATGTGGGTTTGCAGAGTGGCTTCATGCTAACCCCCCTCAGCACTCGAGCGTGTTAGCTGCAGTGGCTTGACCTCTCAAGCAAAGTTGCTATATTAGTAATTAAACTGATAGGCTTGCACTAAAGCACATGACAGCATACTGTCCTAGCTAAATTGCAGGGTAACATCATTGCTGTTGTCAATAGCAAACAGCTAGGGGACAAAAGCGTCTTGGATTCATAGTGCTATATCTGTGGATGAACATCTAACCACTGCTGTATATCCAGCACCCCAACTTTCACTCAGCTAAAACATACACCCATGACAGGTATCCCAACTCGATCTAAAATCTTTAGATCTTAGAAGAAAGAGACCAGTAACAATTTTTTGTGTTTGATACATCACCTTAAATACAGAGTATCTTCCTGTGACTACTGGAGAGGTATTAGGATAAGCAGAGATATAAATGCCTACAATGAGCAAGCAGAGGTGACCTAACACCACGGTGACACAGAAGATTTAATATAGTGCACAGCTGAGGAGAGGAATTTTGCACAATATTAGATGGCAGCGTTGTTCCATTGTTTAAGTACCATGGGCATTATTAGCCTGTCACAAGACTGGGGTACAAGCTCATAGACTGTAACTCTCACATCTGCCTTTGAGCAAGGTTGACTGTCTAATCACGTATGTGGTACGTCTGCCTATAAACATCAAACTTTCACAGCTGAATTTTGAGTAAAATATTCCTGCCAGCCCTCCAAGCAGGCACAGCAGTCTTTGCTGCCTACCAGCTTGAAGTAAGGCTTGATTCACCTCGTTTGATTGCACTTCAGTAGCAGGGGAGGAGTACAGACAAATCTGCAGGATCCATTCTTCAGTGTGCAGAAGAGCAGCTGAACTCAAAGCAACAGTTAAGTGTAGAGTAAAACAGGATAGAGCCCACTTAGAGATGTGAATTTCTATCTGATTTAAACATTAATTACTTAGGGTCTCTGCATGACCAACTTAATATTCATTTTCAGATAATCTTCTCTAATTCACTAGATTCTACAATCTGCTGTTATTTTGGGAAAGTTAGATCAATATGAGAAACCAGTTTGTTCGACTGCAGTTTTCGAGGGAGAATACATAATATCAACAGTTTGAACCCAGAGAAAATAAGTTCTCCTCTGCTTGTATTTCCAGTGGGTGCAGTCACATTGCGGCTCATCAAAATAAAGAAATTATGGGCAACTGTGTCTGATTTTCTTTTAAGAAAGTTGGAATAACAAGAGCTGCTTAGGAAAGAAACCAAGGGGCTGAATTTCAAAAATAGCAGAGGAGAGTCTCACTCGCATCTCCCAGCCTTGCAGCACCACCTACAGAGAGGCCGTCCGAATCACACCCACTGCCAAAGCCCGGGAAACTCCCGGTTCCCGGGCCAAATAAATCCCGGTTCAGTGATTAACACACTGGAAACTGGGAGTTTGACACCCCTGAAGCCTGAAAATCTTCGCTACGGGATAAAGGCAATAATATGGTCTATTTCATCAAGAGCCCCTCAATTCCCATGTAGAAAATGCACCTCTACAAATGACAGCGCTAACCCTGCCGCTTGGCTGATTTTTTCCCTAGAAACTTTCCTGCAGAAGAACTTTTCTGGCAGCAAAGTGTCCCAGCTGCAAAAGGATGATGGGATTTTCCAGGGCAAAATGCACTTAATGGTTCATTAATCCAGCCTTTGGCACAAGCGGATTGTTCAGCCTTCTGAGCAATCAGAAGCCTTCAGAAAACCACAGTATTTCACCTCCTCCGTCTATCTACTCAATTACTCAAGATAAAATG
The DNA here is from genome assembly GCA_025447955.1 of Psilopsiagon aurifrons. Classification (NCBI taxonomy): domain Eukaryota; kingdom Metazoa; phylum Chordata; class Aves; order Psittaciformes; family Psittacidae; genus Psilopsiagon; species Psilopsiagon aurifrons. The sequence continues at coordinate 17,490 of JAOEHY010029844.1, read as the reverse complement.
CCATGGAGATTGATTTTCATCCGATCACTGAAGCATAAGCTCTGTTTGCCCTTGACTTAGCAGCTAAGTAGGAGCGATACAGGGTCTGAACTGCAAGAAGGGAGTTTGAAAGCACAATTTAAAAGCTGCTGTCTTCTCCAGCAGCCTGATCTAAATGCCACAGTAGTTACTGGAAAGTTCCCATCAGTTTGGATCAGACCCTGGCTGTGGGAGGCCGTGGGTGCAGGAATGCGCAAGTGCAGGCAGCATTGCTATCCCACTGCTTAGTAAGGACAGCAGAAAAGAACAGGCATTTAAAAGGCAGCAAGGCAGAAACTCCAAACCTATGGCACTGAGCTTCATCATCAAGAAACAACAGTCCAAAAAATGAACAGCATGTGCTTAAAAAGATATATTTAGGGATATGGATATGTGCTGTCTCAGGAGGGGGAAATATGATCCTTTTTATGAATAGATCGAGCTCTACCTTATAATGCATTTGTTTCACCTTGTCACACCTGTAAGAAGGACTTCATAAAAGGGCTTCATTTTGCTGAAGGTTAAACACTTTCTTCTAATCTATTCATTACCAGATGGAATAGATCTACTAGCTTTCCTCTGTCTGGAAACTAGTTACCTTTCAAAGTTGCCAGGTTAATCCAGCACTATCCACCTTCGGTAAATGCATGTTGCATTTTATCCCATTTCTATCTGCCATCATGTCAGGTGTTAATTCTTTCCTGCTAAATTTATCCAGAAGTCTTGTATTTTACTTGGATTACATATTGATTATTTTTCCTCTTTTTAAATGCTGGAACAATTTTTCCTGCTCTCAATTGTGTTGGGGTGCTCCTGCAGGGATGCTGTTACACAGCCAGATAGAATCCTGATAGGCCAGCACTGTTCGATGTCCGGGTCAGAAATTAGAATATTTCACTTGAAAGAGACCTATAACAATCATCCAGTCTAAATTATCATCACAGTATGATCTCTGTGATTTGTTCCACTTGGATGAGATCATTTCTATCTCCACGCATTGATTTCCTCTGTGTACATTTCCACTGTATATTATGCATTCATTTGTGTCCTGCCTCTCCCCCTTTCATCACTCCTACCTCTTCTCTCCTTCATCTTTTGGTATGGACAACTGAAGAACATTTTGCTATTTGTTTTAATTTCCTTTGCAAGGCCTAACTCAGCCTTACTTCTGGCACATTTCCCTTTATGCCTACACTTCATAACTTCTAAGACATAGTTTTCTTTGATTAATCCTTTTTTCCATTCCTTCTACTCCCATTGCTTGTTCCTAATATCCACTTTGAAGTGGATTTCACCATGTACAAGTCCCAAATACTTTTTATAGCTTAAATTCCAAGCCTGCCCAACATTCAAACCTTTTTAAGCTGTCAGAAATCAGAAAGCAAAAGATGTTTATTTCTGGTATGTACCAACTTCCAGCACATCAGGCTTCCCATTGGGATTATGTTCTCCATCTAACTGTGTTAGATATTCCAACCAGTTTTTCCCAAGCGTGAATCCAGAGCTAAAAGATCACGAGGACCTCTGACAGCAGGAGAAATTCCTCTTGACCTAAGCCATGGCAGCCATGAAAGAACAGGCTGGAAGTTCATTAGCTGAAACGGTTCCCATGGTATAAAAACCTGTTACACTAGATTAAAAATTAGCATGAAGAAATGAAGGACATATGTGTATTTCTAAAGCTTTTGTCAGGCAGCCAGAATGAGAACAGATTTCCCCAGACCATGGAAAATGAAACACATGCATTAGCCCGTGTATGAATGAAGCTTATTTCCTTGCTAGATTCTGGTTTGGGGGTCTCTCCTGCTAATGTGGAAGGGCTGCTCAAGAAAACTCCCCAAACGCCTTATAATAGCAAGGGAATTCTTTTTTCCCTTTGTCACTGTCCAAGTCTGCCCAGGGGGTCAGGTAAAACGAGGTAACATTTCCAAACACTATGGATGTGATTACAGGCACTGCTCCTACCAGATGTGTAAATGCTGGGTTGGGGAGGTCCATTTACAGATCAAGCTCCTGATGGCGAGTGTGCAGCAGGTGCCCTGGCTGTGCCCGGCAGTGGCCGCTGCTGTTTTCACAGCATCAGGGGGAGAAATCACTGTAGTGCACCTTATCAAAAAGTCTCTTTCAGAAAGTCAAACCCAATGTCATAATTTTTTATGGCTTGTTCGTTTTTAGGGAACATCCTGATTTTTGTGTGATTGAAGTCAGCAACAAAAAAGGTGACAGAGGTTTTTGGAAAACAGAAAATTGGGTGGAAGCAAAGGAAATTTGGGGAAGGTGAAGCAGCATCACAACAACAACAAAACCAGAAGATATCAAAGCAAAATGGGTATGCTACTGTATTTTACTTTGAGGCAAACTTGTGCCTTTTGAGGATGAATTGAGGATGCTTCTCAGCAGCGACATGGAGCAACCGAACAAAGCTGCGGAAGCACGAAGCCGTTTGAGCAAGTTTACCCCAGGAGAGGCAGAGCCCCAGGCCAGGGGCATGTGTGGAGGCACGGAGGATGCCGTCTCCCGGCTCCCATCGCCAACATAAGGCACTGACGCTTCCCACTCGCCCCTGCCAAGGCCGGGGGTCGGTCAGCCCTAAGCGGGGTCCGCCGCCGCTTGACTCAGATGCGGGCTGCGCTGCCTGCCCGGACCGCGGGAGGGCCGGAACGCCGGTGCGGCGGCGGGCAACGGGCGGCCCGGAAGACGTCGAGCGATGCACAACGCGGAAGCGAGCCGCGCCGCTGCTGGGACTGCGGTCGGATCCGGGGGATGGATGGGGCCGGGGGCCGG
>JAOEHY010029844.1:0-14112 GCA_025447955.1 Psilopsiagon aurifrons | reverse complement strand
CTCCTCTGAGCCCTCTCTGCAGAACCCCACCGTCCTCGCTACTTCCCCCTCTCCCCTCCCCTCTCTCCCCACCTCGTTATACCCTTTTCCCACTACTTCACGTAAAATGAATAGAAGAGATCTGTCTTTGTGCTGATCGCATCTCTGTTCACTTCATGAATAATAAATACAGTTCTTGTTCTAATAACTTCATGTTAGCATTGACATGGGTTTTTTTGTCCATTGCGCTTTTTGAAGTCTCCTTTCCCCAAAGAGAAAAAATCCAAGTTATTTCATAGACCAGAACTCTTCTATTCACTTCAGTGTGGGCACTGGTACATACACTAGCGTAGATTATTCCCACTGCTTGAATTTTTCCATAATTTGCTCTGATGTTCATTGTCTCTTTTATTTTTTTCCCCCAAATACAAGTAATGCTGAAAGTCCTCTGTGAGAGAGGGAGTCAGGGGGCTCTAGAGTAAATCCTTATTACAGAAACTTCAAAAAGTCATTTGTTCAGAGGCAGCTTATGCAACTGCTTCTGAGTTTTGAGCCAGTCAGACTGTGATGGACTGCTTGGCAGCTCAGTTCTGCTGGGCTTTTTACACTTCAGTTCAATCCTACCATTTACCTGTAATAGGCACCAGTATATATCTGCTGGCAGTCTTATCATTCTAAATTACTTTGCATTAATTCATTTCTGTTAGAAAAAGCAGTACTTTGTGCTGCAAATTTTATTTCAACTGATGAATTGCTCTTGAATGGTCTTTGTTCATTGTTATCTCTATTACACCTGTGACTAACAAGCTACGTATTAAATTGCATTTGCAGAGCAGGAGATGTCAATAGTAATGTGTATTATACATGTTTAATTTGGCACTCCATTTACTTCTTAACATGTTTTTTTGCCAGTAGCAATATCAGCTCTTTAGATCCTTGGATTTTTACAAATACACCAGGTAAAGTTAGTGCTAAACTTACATACAGACTACTGAGCAGTGAAACTACACTTTTTCACAACAGCGAGTGCAGTAGCACTCAGCACTTGCATAAAGTTTATGTGCCTTGCCCATTAGTGGTAAGTGAAGCCGTTTATCTGGGATGCTCATTCAAATGTAAGGAAAGGTAGCGGTGATTGGAAATTAACACCTTTCTGCAGGGGATGAAGTTAGTGTCTCAGTGTTGATCCTGGTGGACAGTTGAGAGTTCTGTAGTTACTTACTACAAGTGTACTATTTTAGCAAGAAGTTTAAAAATGGTAGTGGGAGCTATTCACTTTCCATGTTTCTAAGGTGCTTATCACTGGTTTTGGTGATGCTCACCACTCTTTTCTCTTGGGTGGTATCCCCAGAACAGAGCTGCTGTATGCCAGCAGGGCAGTGTTGCAAATTCTAGCTCATATGCTTTGGCATGTCTTAGTTTGGTGTCCAGGCTTCTCCTGAAGAAATCCTTTACTATGAGAGCTGTCTGCATTGTGCCCTGGAAGATGCATTCTAGTGTGACAGTCAGCCATTCCTTAAACTCAGATAATCATTCTTAACAGTACAGTCCCATTTCAAAAGCTTGGTATAGGATAAGAGAGATCATTAGTTGAAGCCTGCTGCTTTGTTTAACCGCTAGAATTTTGTCCTTGTTCTAGATACAACGTGCTTGCTTTGTTAATCTTTTAGTGAAATAACTCTGTTGCTCACAGGTGCCCTCTGTAGTACAAAGACTGATGAATGAAGAAGTTGCCTTTTGTATTTTTTTACATGTATTTGGATTAATGTTACCTGAAACTAGGGCATAATTGAAATATGTCCATAAGTGAACATACACTGCATTTGCTTTCGCTTTTTGTCTTTTGCTGTCTGTTTTATCCTGTTGTAACTGGGGTGTTTGTCAATAAATGTCTTACAAGAGTTTGTATGTGCATCCTCCAATCATAACCAAACCTCTTACCTCACCAGTGGATGTTGAATACTGCGGTCAGATTGCCCTTGCTGTCACACTTCAATATGTTCTATTGCGGTTTTTCTACCTGAAATTTTAGTAACTAGAAGCTGCACTGTGCAGTTACTTTGGAATACAAACCAAGCTCTTCACCTGTGCTTTCTGTTTACCAAGCAACTGAAATACTTTCTTTAAAACTTAGTGCATCAAGCAGAGGGCTGACTTAAAAAGTACAGTATCATAATGTATTTATTGAATTGTCATGTTTTAAAAGTCAGTTTGTTTTGTTCTTGGTAAAACATCATGCTTAAATAAATCAGTATTTTCTCGATTGACTGTGCCCTATATCTGCCCTATGTCTCTTTTTTTTCCCTTTTACCTTTTGCTGTCTCTAACTGGATGGGGCTGATGGGATCCACAAATCACTTCAGGAGCTGGATGAGGTATTGTTTTTCACATTGTATTTTGCCCTAGTGCATCAAGTGTACATCATTGAGCCAAAATGTTCCTTTCTTTATTCTTCCAGTTTATTAAATTTCATTATATAGGATGAAGTGTGTCTGTGTACAGTAGAAGAACAAGGCTGCATAGAGAAAATAGGTTTGTGATATAATGATACATTAACAGATACACGTGTGGACTAGTCAGGCTTACTGTTTACATAGGGGGTATAGTGACTTTGTACAACGAAGCTATTAACTATTCTTTATGCTATGCATAACTTGTACAAACCGTTGCTCAGGAAAAAGGTCAGGGATGAAAATGGGCTTTCAGGAAAGAATTCCTTTTATTATTCAAAAAAATACACCCGTCTGTAACTGCTGTACATCGGTGTGCATCAGTCTGCAGTCATGCATACACCTGATCTGTTGTACTTGAGTTATTCAAATTATAACAGTTACTTGGGAGAAAGGGTTTCTTTTACTCCTTCCCCATCTCCAGCCCTCCTGCAGGTCTGTGGAAAGCTGTGTATAAGCTGTATGGCGCATTGTCTTATTTACTCTCTGACAATCACTGGAATTTCGTAGAGAATTATCTGCTTATCTTCCTGCAGGTTTCTTTGCCTCAGGCCGTATAGCTGAATTAGCAAGCATGTATCATAGGGAAGTATGGATTGGTCACTGCCTTGGCTATTAATTTCCAGTAAATAATTTAACAAGTCTAGTTGCATGTCAGTTTGCAACAGTGTTTGTTCCTCAGCTGCCTCATAGATGAGTGTCTGTCTAAATACAGCATTGGTTGGAACAGTCACAGGATACTGTTTTTCTTTCTTGGAGGTATAATAAATGTTTTTATTTGGATGTTTTCCCAAGTGAGATTTTCAAACTTGCCTGGCCCAGTATAAACCACATTACACCACTGATTAGAGATCCCTTGGCTGTTAATCATTATCTAATGTACCAACATCAGAATTACCTGAATCCTCACTGCAATACCATATTTTCTCCTTGAAAATTTACTAAGAACTTAGTCTAAGAGAAACTTTCCTCTTTCAGATCCTGTAGGAAGCAGGAAGATATAGGTCATTAGCATATAGGGACAAACCAAGAGATGTGAAGCTTGATGATACCTGCACCATGCACAGATTTTTGAGGTTAATTTTTATGGGAAGGCATACATGCATTTTTTCCTAGTGCTCAAGGATTTGGATCTAATTCAGGTAAAATTAATTTGCTGTCTTTTCTTATCTTCTGCAGCTTGCTGATGATCGCATGGCACTAGTGTCAGGAATAAGTTTAGATCCCGAAGCAGCAATCGGAGTAACAAAACGTTTACCTCCCAAATGGGTTGATGGAGCAGATGAAGTAAGTTTTGTGGCAGATCCAACAGAGTTTGATTTCTCATGTAGGGTAATATTAGCATTGGCAGTTACATTCTTAATGCTGTAAGTTCTATGATAAAGTAGTATTAGAAGCAAGATTGAAATGGGTGTGTTTTCTAAACTGACACCTTTGTTTAAAGGAAAATACCAGGCAAGCTGGGAGGAAGAAATTCTTTACTGTAAGGGTGGTGAGGCGCTGGAATGGGTTGCCCAGGGAAATTGTGAATGCACCATCCCTGGCGGTGTTCAAGGCTGGGTTGGACAGAGCCTTGGGTGGCATGGTTTAGTGGGAGGTGTCCCTGCCCATGGCAGGGGGGTTGGAACTGGATGATCTTAAGGTCCTTTCCATCCCTAACTGTTCTATGATTCTATGTTTATCTTGAACCGTAGAATGCAAATGGAATAAAGGGAGATTAGGGCCAGAAATTCCAGAAGATTGGGTGTGCATCATCAGGGGAGCTCAGTATTGACCGTACACTGGGACCGTTAGAATAAGTATGCTGAGCATTTAGCCTTGAGACTGGAGGAAGTTTCTAAATTCCTTAGCAAAGCAAAGTGGTTCTCAGTTTGAAACTTAGAAGGAAGGATACAGAAAAATTAGCCTTTCCAGAAGACGTTTTGTTTGACCCCATTAAGGGGATCATTAGAATTTTATCATTATATAATGATGAAAATATTATTTGAATTTAATGAAGCATATTTGAAAACGGCAGTCTTGCCTTAAGATTAACAAGAGTGGGTTTAAAAAATAGCAAATTCATATATTCTCACAGTTTATCAGTGTATTTGGTTACTACTTAGTCAGCTTTTTATGTGTTTAGGGTTTTTTTATGATCTTTGGTCTGCTTTTATGTGATACAGATTTCTTTCCATTATGTTTGTCTAGCATTTGTCAGAACTTTTTCCTAAGAAATATCAGTCAAGTCATTTCATTGTTGGTTTTTCTGGTTTAGATTCAGTATGATATCACCAGGGTTAAACAGAAGATGAAAGAATTAGCCAGTCTTCATGATAAACATCTAAACAGGCCAACACTGGATGACAGCAGTGAAGAAGAACGGGCAATAGAAATAACAACCCAAGAGATCACACAGGTACAGAGTGCTTTCAATTCTGAACCTACGGCCTGACGTATCTGCAGTGCATCTTGATGAGGCAGTGGTTTCCTCTGAGTAAAGCATTTCTTTTCTAATCAGTATTAAAGTGAGCCAGAATTCCTGTGCTCTGTGCTTGGTACTACACTCACTGTCTGAGTGAACTACTCAACAAGTCACTTAACCTCCCTGTTCTTTTACTTACCTGTTTGCTTCTCTACTTGGATTAGGATTGGGACACTTAATCAAATCACCTTTCCAGATATCTTGGAGAAATACATACATATGCAAATGGCTCTAGGCAGAAGTAGTTGTGTTACTCTACTACCCTGTTAGCTTTAGGTTGTCTGTTCATTTATGTTCTGTGATTCCGTACATTTTAAACATTGCACTGAGCTGTGAGAAAATTATTTTTAAAATCTAGAAATCAGAACATCAGTCTTCCATTTGGAACTTTTGCAGTGTGATACCTAAAGTGTGTGTTGCTCTGTGTGCTTTACTAATGGAATTGTTTTCTCAGTTATTTCACAGATGTCAGAGAGCAGTCCAGGTCTTGCAGAGCAAGTCACGTAGTTGTACAGAACAAGAGGCCCGTGTTCTCAGGAATGTAGTGTCTTCCTTAGCACAGTCCCTTCAGGACCTATCCACCAACTTCAGGCATGCACAGTCTGACTATCTCAAACGTAAGCATAAGAGATATAGTAATACATGAGATACAGTAAAATACATGGGCATCTTCTGTGGAAACCGCTAGCTGAGGTGTGCTGATTTTCTTGGTTGGGAAGACTGAGGACAGAAGGGTTAAGTGATGCACACAGGATTACCAGAAGTTTATTACAGTGGGGGTTAGAATTTGGGAGTTTCTGGTTCACAGCCCATGTTCAAACTGCTTTATTCCGCCTCTCTTTCATATTGCTAAAGGAGAAACTTCACAGTTAAATATATCAAACCTAGTGTATTTCATCCATCCACATTTGTAATGTATGGTTGCTTCTCAAATTGTGGTCTGCAAAGCTACTTCTGTTACACTGGTGAAGCAGCCATTGGTTGCTACTGTTGATTGGTAGTCTGTGATAGATAAAGGTTCAAAAGGTAGTTAAAGATAAATTAAAAAACTGTGTCCATAAACAGATTGGAAGTGGAATATTCTCTGTTAAAAACTCTAAAAATGTGTACAATTCTATTTTCAACTAAGTAAGATTAAAGTAATCTTGGAAGAAACCCACAAAAATTCGATGTTCAAATTTAATACTGATGAAGTATTTCTTCCTCCGGTGGTATAAATGGCACAGGTAGAACTTAGGATTGCAATTCAGACAAAGGATGTTCCTAAGACAATGTGTTAGAAAACAGCCTTGAGAGATCACACTTGGAGGCTTTTAACTTAATTTTTTTAACTTCATAAGAAGCAGTGAATTAAAATCACTGATTTAATACTCTTATAAGTTGGGTTGAATTTGTTATGGTTTGTTGAATAGTAAGCCTGTGTGATAGTTAACATTTAGGTACTGCTATTTGTCATTCATTAGCCAGATTTTTCTTTCTTGTGTTTTTCGGTCTGATGCTTCAGACCTTACTCTTGATTTTAGTGTGCATAAATATTATGTTCAAACATAGTTTGTCTTTTACAGGCATGAAGAGTAGAGAAGAAAGATCCAAACATTTCTTTGATACCTCAGTCCCGCTGATGGATGATGGAGAGGATGATACATTTTATAGCAGAGTAAGTTAAGATATTGCAAGACAAGTTCAGTACAAAGAAACTTTTTAATGTACCTTTAATCCTGGTATGAAAATATCAAAGTGCTATGCCATGAGCAGCAAGCTACATAGGAATTCCATTTCTGCAGATTTCTGTGATGCATTTTCCTAATTAGTATCGCTGTTGTGATTGTGCTATCAGCCTCAGTGCTGCAGTGTGAGGGAACTCAGTTTGACTACTGAATTCTCCTTACCTGACCAACAGCCACTAGAAGGTCTGTAAATACAGTGATGTCCTTTATGATACCATCTTTCTGGGCAGATGGAAGAGTCATTGCTAGAAAACTGTGTGCTTCCGAGTTTGGATGGAAGGTGGCATTCTTTAAAAGTGAACTTCAAAGCGTAACCCAGGATTTTCAGTATTAGAAAGTGTTGCAAACAATGGTATAGTGATTTGTTTCTGCACAGTTAAGTTGCTGTGTTGTAGAGCTGTACCAGACCCACTTTGTTTTACTTTGTTGTAGAGTTTGGGGATTGCATTTCTAACTAATGGTGGGATCTGTTCTACTGTCCCCTATCTAATAGTGCCGCAAAATACTCTTAACTATAATGCTTAATGTTTAAATAAAAACTACTGAAAGACTCAAGGGAGTTTTTCAGCTAATCTTGTGTATAAGAGATTTTTCATGTGTTTCTAAGTAAGAGTTATGGGGGAAGAAGAATGGTCAGTTGTGAATGGCATTGGGAGACAAAACCAGTAAGGCCCCTATAGTTTATTAAAAAGTAATCAAAATCGCTGCTGTATCTTTACACATTGGCATAATGGGACTCTCTAACCCAGATCAATCAGTGGATACTCCGTAACTACTAGACACTTGCACGTATTGGTTTTGTACTCTAATAAAAACATTGCTTTAGGACAGAGTGTATTTTAAGAAGTTGTTCATGTGTTTGGGCAGGATGCAAGATATGTATTTGCTCTGCTCAAGCCATAAATAGCTGTCGGAGTTCTCTTAGTGACCCAGAAACTCTGTGTTCAAAGTACTACAGTTTTTTCTCTTAGATACGGGTCTGCTAAGGATATTCCAAAAGGACTGTTGTGTTGCAAAATCTTACAGTCCTTATAATGATCTGGTGTTTTCAGGCTGTTGATGATAGTTCAACATACGAATCTTCTATTTCAACAGGGTTTTACAGATGACCAGCTAGCACTGGTGGAACAAAACACATTAATGGTGGAAGAGCGGGAACGAGAAATCCGTCAGATTGTACAGTCAATCTCCGATCTCAATGAAATATTTAGGGACTTGGGAGCAATGATAGTAGAACAGGTACATTGGCATCACAGTGTTAGTAAGAAATAAGACCTTTCTCATAGTGTTAAGGCTTCTGGATTCTTCCTGTTGTAACCTCCTGTTTTCATGTGCTTCTTGCTTTTCTTAATTTACCTCTTCAGGCTAAGATTTCCTCTGCTTGAAATCTGCCAGAAGAAGAGTTAATGAAAATAAATATATACATAAAAATTCAACTGCTTATAGTTGGTAAGCTAAAAAAAAAAATAGAATGCCAAAGTTCTGTTGCATATTTCTCACACCTGAACTTGAAGTAAGGTGATTATTAAGGGAAGAGATGTGAAAAGGTGACAGAGCTGCCAGTTAGGCACTGAGCAAGGAATGAAGTCCCAGCTAGTTCTTCCATAAAAGTTCATAGTTTACATAGTTCATTAGCTGTTTTCTGTGAGCGTTATTAATGGCTCTGCTGCTCATAACAAAAATTGCTTTATGAAGTTCATTTAGGTTCAGTTTGGTGCTCATTCTCTCCATTTTATTCAGGGAACAGTTCTAGATAGAATTGACTACAATGTTGAACAGTCATGTATGAAAACTGAAGAGGGTCTAAAACAACTACATAAGGTAAGCTGACAGACTACTTAAGCTGCCTTGCATGTCTAATAATATTTTATAATTTACTAGCCATGAAGTTATTAGTTATTTTTCAACTGGACATCATCCCTTTCAGAAATGCTTGCTGTACTATATCAGATGTCCAGCTGTACTGTAGTAGGAGCTTTCTGTATAACTTCTGTTAATGTTGTGCTTGATGCTAAGTGTTAATTTCTGAAATAACTTTCTGGGCATCCAAGTGATGTGCTTTGATGTTCATGTTGCTGACCTGGATGGTTGTGTCTGAAATTCCTTCTCTATTTGGAGAGCCCAGCACTTGTGAAATAAGACTGGTTATTCGGTACCTCATTTTAGATTTCAGTGAGTTGATATATCCTCCTTTGAAAACATCAGCTCAATAATGTGAGCAGCAAGAATGCTTTTTAATGTTTTCTCTTACCATCTGTCACATGTTAGAAGTTAGGTCTGGCCTTATGCTTTTAATGCGAGGTTTTTACTATGAACATCTGCGAAGTTTGAATTGGCAGCAGAACAGAGAGTTTTGTGGTTGTTTTGGTTTCTTGGCTTTTTTTGTTTTGATTTTAAGCTAAGTTCTGACTTGTCAGCTTAGTTCAGCCCTTTCTTTGGTGGACACTGAGAGAGACTTATGCAAAAGCCTCTTAAGTCAAACATTCTGGTTTAGAAACATGGACATCTTATTACTACACACTCACCTTCTTCATATTATCATAGACTTTTAATATATAGAGAGCCAAAAAGTATCATTTGAGGAAAAGTGGAATAAATTGATTATGGGTTTATTCTTATTATAGATAAAAGTAAATTGGAGATCATTAAAATAAGGCATTTACCATTTCTGAACAAAGCTTAAAGTAATTGCAAGCAATTTGCACAAACTGAACTGAAAATAAATGAATTAGTTGGAATCAATTCTATTTCTAGTTAGTGGTAGGTGATGAATCATCAGCAAGCCCCTGAGTGGACTGTTGGCTGACTAGAGATTCTGATGCAATACATACCTGTTTTCAGTACAACATAGGAATTTCTTCACCTATCATGGAAGACACATGCAGAGGTCTGAATAGTAATATCAAACACAGATAGCTTGCTGTTTCTAATACTGTAGGAAGCTTCATTCTGATTTAGTATCTTGAACATACTTAATAAGAAGCAAAAAACAGTGCTTACTTTAGCACTGTTGCTAGACTAAAGTTGAAAACACCAGCTACTGAGGAGAAAAACAACTGCTACGGCTGAACCCAGGACATATCTCTAATGTCATTTCTCTTTTCTGATTTAATTGGCGTAATCAGTACGAACTACTGAGACAGCACTTTCACAGAAACAGTATTAACTCACTGCAGAAGGCTGGTGATAACGATTCACTAGCTACCAATTCCTGCTTCACAGGAAAATTGGACTCAGTTGTGATACTTTGTCAGGCTTTGATGCTTACAGCCTAATTAATCACAGGGGTTGAATATTACATAGTCTCAGGTCAAAACCTCTTTAGCAGATCTGATAATAAATAATTACTTTTTAGGGACTATAAAGGAGAAGAATTAATCTTTTTTCCCTTTACATTTTCAAGGTTTGTTAATTTAAAAAGAATTAAATGCAAGTTTTGTTTTGTTTAGCTTCTGTTAACAGACTTTCATTGGGCTTTTGGAGAGTTTTCTCCACATTGCCTCCTTTTAATTCCCCTGAGAAAAAGAAGAAAGGGATGAGAAAATGTAGTTAGAAGAAAGAAGGAATGAAGCAGAAAACTGAGAACCAAATCAAAAAGAAAGCTTTCGGTTCTAATTGAAATTAAATGAAAATGCACAGCTGAATCAGGTACAACAAAAATGCCTATTAAAAAATGAAGTTTTGTTGTGAATTTTCATGTCCTTCAAATATACAGGAGTCTATATCAGAAAAATGAGTTAAAACACCTGTCCAGTTTTTACTCTTCAGACTTTCACATACCAAGTGTTCTTCCAAGTGAAGTATTGTCTTTCTGTGTAGCTCATGTGTCCTGTGGAGGCACAGGGCCCTCTGTAGTATTGCTGAGAAGAAATCACAGTAAGGTTGCTTAACCAACATGAGGATGCATTCTTCTTTAGAGTTTGCTGTTTGATACAGATAAATGTGAGTTCAGTGTATACTTCCCTTCCCTTCCCTGGAGCCTGCAGTGGAGACCAGAGTTACTTTGTGAGAGTTGCTTGCAATAGACATTGTAAGAAATGTGAGGTTGCCAAAGAACAATTCTGAGATTCATGCACTTCCCTTGCAAGGCTCTTGTATAGTGTACTTGGTAGCTTTGCAGAAATCTAGGTATTAACTCTTTCTTTTCTCTTTCTATAGGCAGAGCAATATCAAAAGAAGAATCGGAAGATGCTTGTTATTTTAATTTTGTTTGTTCTAGTAATTGTCCTTATTGTTGTTCTTATTGGTGTCAAGTCACACTAGGTATCATTTCATTTTCTCATTTTTGGAGTTCCTGTGAACTTTCTTCCCCAATGTGAATGGATGGACCTGCACTCCAGAAAGCTGCCTTTGAATGTATAAGCCCTTGTGGTGCAAAGTCTGTGCAATGTTTCTGTAGAATTCTTTAAAGTACAAGTTTGGTGGTCTGTGAGGTGTTTGTAAGGATTGTGTGGAAAACGTCAGGAAATTTGGTGCTCCCACACAAATAATTTGGCGCTTTATGCAGAGCTACTTGAAAATCCAGTTCTTAAAAATAATTACCAAATTGAAGCTTACCAGTGAGTACAGTAAGTAGTGTGTCACTGTGAACAAAAATGTGTTGTTTGATGTATTCTTATGTCACAATTGTGTTACAGGCTTCAAATTTAAACCATGTTACTGAGCCAGGCAACTAGATAACAGAAATTGATCTAGATGAAAAATATGTTAAGGCATAAAAATGTTTGACTTCAGTCTCCTTTCTTCTAGACTCAAAAACTCCAGAGAACTGCATAGACAGCTAAAAAAGAAAGCTTTTAGCTACCAGAGTGTAATCCAGCCCCTGTGATCTTAATTTAGATACTGCGCCGTTACTAAGAATCAGGGTAGTACTTGATCTTGTAAATAACAAGATCTAATCACTGGCATAATTTAACACGTTTAGTTAATTAAAAGAATTTCTGAGCTTGAGTAATCATGGGGAGGTTTTTCCTCACCAGAATGATCAGATAGGTTTTTTTCATGTACCTTTTTTTGACTTTAAAGTACAGACATTACATTAAAGCAGTGGTGAAGTTAAATCTAAAAAATGGAGTAGAAAGCTGTAAAGAGAATCCCAACCTGACCTGCTGTAGTGGGTATCAGATTTTAGTTGTTGTATAAGCTGTTTGTTTTACAGTGCATCTGTCCTATGTGTTACGGGTTTTATATAAGAACTGACTTTGCTATGTATTATATTGCATCCATTTTTCCTGACAGAAGATTTTCTTTCACGTGTCTGCCTGAAAGAGGACACGTTTATGGTCTTTTACTGACAATGAGAGATGTCATGCAAGTGACATGTTACTAGGCCTTCAGTAGAGAATTTGGGGGGGTTTCACTATTTTTTTTCAGTGGAAAACTTTACTGTAGGCCATAAAAAAGAAATTAGGCCACATCAAAGTAACAGAACACTCCTGATTTAATTCAGACCTGAAGTGGTGTGCAATTGTAGAGGCCTTGTCTTAATATTTTCAATACGGCTTTTCTGTAGGGATTTTTTTGTTCCCCAGAGGGGCTGTAACTTCCCTCAATTTCTGATTGATAGAGTGCTCCCCATAAACTTGCAGAGATGCTCTGCTCAAAGCCCCTGAAATGCAGTTTTATAATACTATAATATAAATGTATATGTTGCTTGCCCGGAGTTTATTTTTATTAAGGAGTACTTAAGATGAGGCTTTAAACTGATGGTGTAGGAATGAACCTGCAAGTGAAGACTACAAATATGTGAAAGCCTTGGCTTCTCATGAAAAGCTTTGTACCACTCTTGTTACCTCTAGACAAAGGGGATGTTGGACTTCCTAAACTGCCAGTTCAAACCCTTGATTAAATTCATAAGTTGGTAAAAGAAAGCGATGCTTTTAGTTGGGTGTGCAGCTCCCCTGTCCTGGTAATGGATCTTTTCGATGATCATGAGTAAAACTACTGTTTCCCTTGTGTGCTGTATACATCAGTTGGTGTGAAGCAGCATATTGCTATAATTTAATATACTGTATTTGCAACTTTCTCCCTAACATGAGATCGTGTTATTTATTTCTGTCTTGACTGGTGCTTTTTGACATTTTATCATGGCTAATAAATTCAAAGAAGTAATAAAACACTTCCAGCCTAATTGAGCAATTACTCATTTCTTTAAAAAGGTATAGACTGAAACATACTTGTGTGATGTTAATGCTTCCATTTAGTTCTTTATAACTAAATGAAAGTGGCAGTGACATAGAATATCTTTGTAGAAAAAAAAGGTCACTTTCTGTACCACGATGTAACTTGCATTGTTAAAGATGCATGATTTATGCCCATGGTATTGTAACGTCACTGAAGTAACTGGCTATATATTTTCTATCCAAATTCTGTAAAAGGAAATACATTTTTAATACGCATCAGACGAGGTTAAACTCGGTGGTAAATTGTGCTGTGTAACCTGAGCGGGGATCTACTGAAGCTGGTTATTTTGAGGAAAAAAAAAATCAAGCTGCAACAGGCTTCTAAATCATTGCAGATGCCTCGCCTGTGAGTCAGTGTGAATAACTATCACCAGCTCAATCAAACCCTTATGCTGTGCTTTGTAAGAGTATCTCCACATGGTGTCCTGCAGCAAGGGGTACTCTGCCACTGGGCCATGAAAGCTGCTGCAGGTGAGGAGCAGTTAGGCTGTGTCACTGACTGCGCTGCTGCCACCTCAGAGCCATCTCCGTGTGCTGATGCAGGCAAAGCTGGTGCACTCTGTTCTGCAGATTGTGACCTCTTCATGGTTACTGGATTCTTCTTGGACTGTATTTAACCTCCAATTCCTTACAAAGGAATGGTAGCGCATCTGCCAAGAACTGGCCCCTCACCTGGTGGGAATAACTTATAAAGCTGTTGGCTTGAGCAGAATTTCCCCTCAGTTTCTGTAATTTTATTTTTATTTTGGTGTATGTTTCATCCAATATTAATTTCATCCAATATTAATTTCATGAGGGGGAAAAAAATGGAATTTAGCTCTTTCCATTTTTATCCCTTTGTAACTTCTTCACACTTCAAGGTGCAGACTTTCCACCCCAAAATGGTATTACGAAGGACAAGTATAGACTTCCATAGTGTGGTTTGATTTGGAAAGCACCTTAAAGCTCATCTAGTTCCAATCCCCTGCCACGGGCAGAGACACGTTGCACTACAGCAGGTTGCTCCAAGCCCCGTCCAACCAGAGACAGCTGGGTTAGCGCTCGGACCTTTCCCTCTCCGCGGTTTGACGCCGGCAGTACGATGACCGCCTTGCTCAGCGGCATGCCCGGGTGTCATTACCGCTTTCCTCTATAACCCCTGATTTACCCGTGCCCGACACAACAGCCCGACAACAGCCCGACACGAGGATTCTCCCCAGGGCAGCGCTCCCGGCGCCCTGCGGGGCAGCCCCTGCCGCAAGGCGCCGGCTCGGAAGGGGACGGAGCGCTCCCTCCGCCGCATCCGGGTCCCGCGCCCCGCCCGGCCCCGG
>JAOEHY010029843.1:0-27322 GCA_025447955.1 Psilopsiagon aurifrons | reverse complement strand
GGGTGAGAAAGGGGGAGAGAAATAATAATGATAAATAAATTAAACAGGGACCAAGCCCTGACTTTCCATACACAGGAGTCAGAAGCCCTTTGCATTTGAGACATCCAGCAATTACTAGCTAATCCATTTGGCAAATGCAGGATGGTGCATATATCAATTCTTCCCAGACCAGCTTTTTTGTGTGGGGAATGTTTGCTGACCGAATTAAGGAGCAAGCAAATACTCTCCTTGTTTCACTCAAGACAGCAGAGTAGCTGCTGTCTACGGCTCCTTGGGCCATAGCCTTCGGAGATATAGGCTGTAGAGCCCCTGGATGTCTGGGAAGGCTGGAGGAGTAGCAGCGCTTTTGGGCAAAATCACTGTCTGCGCCTTGGCACTGCATTGGCCCCCTCCCTGCTGAGGGAAACTAATCCTCTGTGATTTCATCTGGCGTTGGCCACGGTTCAAGGAAGGCTTAAGCAGAAGGCTGGGGGGAGGAAGGAGATCGTGTCATGAAAGAGAAGAGTAGGAAAGCCTGAGATTCCACACTCTTGAAGCCACCTTGCACTGTAACTCAGGAATTTGATTCTGCAGTTCTCTGGACTAGCAAGGATAGGTGTTGACATGGGGAGGTGAGTATAAGCTGGTGAGGTTTGTTTCCCTGATCTCTGTGTGTCCAGGTAAGGCTAAGTTTCTTCAGAGCACCTAGGAGGGAATTGTGGTCTCATGCTTCCCTGCTGCTGCAGCTTATTGCACGCAGAGCTGGAATAGTTCTTTAACCTTGCTCTGCTTATTCATCCCCATCTCTGTCAAGGAGCCCTCTCTTAGGCCTGAGGACCTCAGTTGCATGTTCACTTTGGAAAGTAGCCTGCGTCATACTCTTGTCTGAGCCACATGTTAAAATGAAGTAAGTTGAATCTGGAGTCGGCATTGATTCTGCCATCTCCAAAGATTTTTTAAGGAGAAAACCTCCAATAAATTACAATATCTCCAAAGTATAATAATAGTTCAGTCTGCTCTAATTATTTTAATTAGTAATTTCATAAAATAAGAACAGTCCTTACTCTTGCTCTGGACTAGGTAGCCTTTGTGCTTGTTTGGTTATTTGAATTCCTGTAATATTCTCAGAAAGATAGGTCTGAATGTTCCTTATCTGTCCGAGTATGTCCCATAAAGTGTGAGAATGAAGAATTGTAGGTGTTTGGGAAAAAACCGTACACATATTTCAGTCTTGTTGCTTGTTCTTTTTCTTGGTGATGGCATTTTGACATGGAAAATATTTTCTGAAATTATAATCAATACTGTTAGCACTGATTTCTAGAGCTGTGCGACAGATAAATCACTAGATAAATAAATATACTTAAATGTGCCTGAGATGGTAGCACCATGTCACACAGACTGTCATCTATCACTGTCCTGTCTTTTGTAGAATATGGATGTACATTTCTGCATAAGAAGTGGTCCATAGTCACATTTAATTACATGAGTCCTGACCCAGCAGGCAGTAAGACAGTTAGTTTTACGCTAAAGTTAGATTGTGTTGGAATATTTGAAAGGGTTTTCTTCACTCTCAGGTTTCCATAGCCCTCATCAGGCATCTGCTGAAGGCTCTGCTCTGGGCATTAAAAATAAGTTAGCACCCAGCTCAGCAACTTCAGTAAGCTGCAGTGATCTGGTGGGAGTGACAGCATTTCTCCTACCCAGCCATGGGAAGTGCCATAAAAAGTAGAGCATTTGAAATGAAAATCTGTGATTGATGGTGCTCCTGAGGGCCATATACCTAGAATTACTCCAGTGTTCATAAACTCAGGACATTCCACTCAGCAGCTCAGAGAAAAGGTGTCCCTTTGACACCTTGGCTGTCCTCCAGCTTAAACTCCAGAAAGACCTCACACAGGGCCACAAAGAAGCCAAATGAACATGAAATAACCTGAGCCTGAGGCCATGGCATGGCAAGACCCGAAGGAATGACGGAATAGTTATTAGTCTGGGAGAATTACTTGTTTAAATGAACGTTGTGTACAGTGTACATTTGTGAGTTTGATGCTATTTCTACTGTGAGATTATAGTCATGTATTGATGGTTTGTAGACCTTAAACCCTCTGATTAGCAACAGGACTATTATACCATAAGAACAGCAAAGGAGCTCTCCTCCATCCTCCCCCACCGTGGCTGAGACCTGCTGCAGAGTGACCAGAACTGCAAGGAAAACCTCATGTTTTTCTTAGTTTGTTCTACTGTTTCTTGTCCGCATGCATTCCCTGGCAAGTGCACTTAGTCCAATCCTGTCAGGGCTACTAATTGGGCTACTAGCAACTAAAAGGTTATTATTTATCTACAGAGGGCAGAAGTTTCCCCTATATACCTCATTTTTGTAGGGCCTAAGGTGAGCTACAAGAAATCTGGAGAGTGATTTTTTAGAAATGAACGTAGTGATGGGAAAAGGGGCCTTAAACTAACAGAGGGTAGACTTAGATTAGCTACTAGGAGCCAGTTCTTCCCTGTGAGGGTGGTGAGGCCCTAGCACAGGTTGCCCAGAGAAGCTGTGGCTGCCCATCTCTGGCAGTGCTGGACAGGGCTTGGAGCAATCTTATCTAGTGGAAGGTGTCCCTGCCTAAGGCAGGGGGTTAGAACTAGGTGATCTTTAAGGTCCCTTCCAACCCAAACCATTCTGTGACTATGATTCATCTATCTAGGTCCTAAATTTGATGTAAGACCTGATGTGGATCATTGGGTGGTTTGCTCCTTGGAATTTTCTAGCTCATTTAGCAGGGTCTACTGAGGACATGCACAAATATTTCCAGCTGTGATGGACCAAGGTGAGTCCTGAAAAGGAAGAAAACAGAGTACATCACGTTCTGTGTTTTCAACAAATTTTGCAGTGGTTTTGTTGTTCTGTTTGTTTTTTTTTTCTGAACATAACTCATGTATTTTAAGGAGACATTTGTGAATCTGGGATTAATTCTCATAAAACTACAGTATATAGGAATCTTACAGGAGTGTAAAAAACATAAAAGGTGAATGTGTTAAGGCATTACCAGCACCCTGAGAACTTAGAAAAATGATGACTTCCTACAGCACACCCTGGTGATGATGGATATGCTTTGTCTGGGATGATTTTAGGAATGGAATGTTTGTGTTTGAAGAGAAAGAGTGTGGAGAGATCCTGAATGGAGATGGAAAGGAGGGTCAAAATTAAATATCGAAGAATGTGAACAGAAATGGCTTATCAGGCACAGCCTCCATCAGGGGCCTCTTCTCCTTCTACATTCTCCAGATCAGTTCCAAATTCCATATATCTTTGATGTTGCTGCAATTCCCAAATACAACTGAGTACCTTGGCATACAGAGCACAGAGCAATTGAATGGAGTAATTTATGGTGTTCTCTGATCACTGTATGTGGAACCACAGTCCTAGCAGTGTCATTGTGGATAGACATAGTGGATAATGGAAAGAGTGAAGTGAAACCTTTGCTTTCTTCCTGATTGGTCCCTCACTTCCCACAAAACATGGAATTTAAAAACCGATTCTCAAGAACCAGCTCTAAGTCTATTCTGAGCCTTTCATTTGGATTTGATATTTTGCTCTTTTGTAATATTTTTGTTACAGCCCACTAGACAATCATAAAGGATCACCTCTGGGTTTTTTTGCACAGCTCCAGAGGACTGGACCTAGGAGAAATTGTCTTGATAACATACTCGGTGTCTGCAAGCCCATGACTCAGCTGGGATTTCAAGGGTTGGGTCTCGTCACCAGGTCAATTCTCTCCAACTTGTTGCATTTGCCTTGGAGAGATGGTTGTAAAGGAAATGCATAGAGTTCAGTCTAAATACGTGCTATCACTTGTCTACATTATAACCTGTCAGAAAATAAAGGTCAGTATTTGCTGTTATCCCATCTTGCAGAGCTTCTGAGAAAAAAATCCCAGTATTGACGTCTAATCCATACTAAATATAAAGCTGGATAGTTGGATCTACTTGTCTTATTGAAAACGTAAACCACCCCTCTCCTATTTCTTCGGGATGGCTAGTTTGAGAGTAGTCTATTTTGTCTGTGGTGTTCCAAGGCTCTAGTGTGCTAGTGGTGGCTGATGTGAAATGAATTTTTTGTCTCAGCCCATTTCTTGGTACACTCAGGGGTTGTGTCATCCTTAACAGCTGGCACTAATTGTCAGGGCCTTCATCAGAGAAGCCAAACCTTGCTCTGAGTAGGGAATTAATGGTCTTTGCAAAGGAAGATGCAGTGGTTGGGAAGAGGAAGGATGCTCTGACTCTGATTAAGTATGGATTTGTGGATAAAGTGATCTCCATTTCTGAACCTCTAGGAACACCAAAGCAAACTAAATAAAACAAAGGAATCACGGAATCATTTAGGTTGGAAAAGAGTCCAACTGCTAACCTAACTGTGCCAAGGACACCACTAAGACAGGTCCTGAAGTGCCACATCTACGCATAAAATCATAGAATCATAGAATAGTTAGGGTTGGAAAGGATCATAAGATCATTTAGTTCCAACCCCCTGCCATGGGCAGGGACACCTCCCACTAAACCATGCCACCCACGGCTCTGATCTTTTACTATGCTTTATTGTCCCTAGCAGCTTGCATGTTGTTGCAGAGGGCATGAAGTGCTTTAGCACCTCAGTACTCCACACTTGATGGTGACAATCATATCTAGTGAGTTGGGCAAGAGCACTAAATGACAGCAATTTAGCTGATTCCTGTTCCATCATTTCAAATTTCAGGATTTACTAGTTTAGAACTTTTATTATAAGCCTGTTCCACTGAGTGCCAGAGGCTTCCAGTCAGTCATTTCCAGTGGAAAGGAAGGAGACAGTTTGACTGGGAAGATCAAAAACAAACCTGGGACTCAGTCCAAAATAGAATCATATCTATTTTGAGAATTTGTTTCCTAGATTTAATTAAGGAATTCTTTGGATGGTCAAACAGTCCTGTGGCTTTGTAGCAAGTATAGGAGGCTCTTGATTCACATGTTGGAGATCTGGCCCCCTCCTCTGTGGCATGGTGGTGGGATGAGGATTCTTTCAGAGAGAAGTCATCTGCACATCCCTGGGGGAGCTGGTTTTATGGGCTGGCTCTGACTGCCAGTGGTTCACTTGGGGAAGAAGAGTTTCTTTCATTGTGTTGGGGGGGAGTATTGACAAGCTTGTTGTGAGTTGCATGGGGAGAAGAAAGTGATTTGTCAGAACTGTAATAGAATGGATAATTGATCGAAATCTTTTGTGCTGGTTAATACCAGCTGGGCTTTGCCTCAAAGGGGGAGATATTCCACTTGGGAACAACATTAGTAATGTCGTATGACAGTATACACAAATCATCTGCTTCTGGTATGAATGGTCCTGCAGCCCTTGACAGCAAATTACTGCTGTATTTGGAAACAGCCTTACTCATGACTCCAGGATGCAAATGATACAATTCCTGGCTCCCCCATCACCCTTGATCCTTATGCTGAATAGGACCATAGGCCAGAGCCTTGCTGCGCCACTGCCATGTGACGTCCTAAGTGACAAGCAGAGCACAAAATGGCTGAGGATATGATATGAGGGCAATAGCATATGGAAGCAGTGCTGGTGGAGGGAGGCTGAAGCTCTGCAGCAGTGCTGCCTTGCCTGTGCCAGCTGTGGCTGTGGTGGGTGCGCAGGGCAGCCAGCTGCTGCTCTGCTCAGGAACTCACCCTTCTTTTCCTCCAGATGTTACTGCTCACTGTCACGGACAAACCCAGCCCTTATACTCCAAATGGATCAATATTCCCTAACTCCAGCACTCAGTTCCCAGGGTCTGTATGCCAGAGTGGCAACTGGGAAATTAGCTGGGTAGATGTTTAGTTTAATAATGAAGATATATATGTATGATAATATGATCAGATCTCAAATAATGAGCTCAGTTTTTTCCCCCTTATTCTTGCTTTCCAGGGAATGCTGGCAGGTTTGGCTCTGTGCATCATACCACAAAAATCTCACTCCTCCAGAAGAGGGCTAATACATGAAGGAGTTTTCTACCAAGCTGATGTATCACACATGCTTTATATATCAGCTTGGATTTCTTTAGTCCAGACAAAAGGATCAAAGACATAGGGAGGGGCAGGCATATGGGGAAGCTTTAATTTTTGCAGACGTGGAGAGCAGGGCAACATAGCATGGCTACAAAAGCTTAGACATAGCCAAATGTAGGAAATTGTATTTATGAGCTGTGCTTAGAAATTGCTTCTGAAACTTGCAGAGCAGCTGGTGTCACTTTCAGCTGACATTTGTACAACTGAAACACAGAGCAGCCAGGAGGAGGAAATACAAGTTATGGACAAAGGTCTGTTGGATGCAAGACTAGGAAATTAAGTGTTGTGTGGTCCAGGTTGCCTTTTTATAGATTTATGTTATATTATCTACATGGAGCTAAGGCAGGTATAAATCCCAAGGCTGAAATATTGCTAGGGATGGGAGTAAATTTAAATATATTCAGCTAAACTATTCTTCAAAAGGATGTTATTATAGGCTCTGACAGAGATGTTCACCTTGTAACAGGTAGACAACTGAGATCCTGCCATTCTTCTCCAGCTCTGAGTGCATCCTACAGTCATACTCTCAGCTTGGAAAATTTACCTGTGAAAGAACAACAATGGTATGTATTTAACAGCAAAAGAAAGAAGGATGCCTGTAGGAGGAGCTACCCAATAGTAGTAATTTAAAATTTATTGCAAGTCCCAAATATTTAAAGGTTTTTTCCAAACACCATTTATAAGGTTTCCTGTTCTTATTAAATGCTTGTTAAGAAACTGCATGGTGCCTTGTCTTTGAGTTTTGACTAGGAATCATTAACACCCACTCAGTAGTGTTTCAGATACAAAGTGCTGGATTTTAAGCCAGTTTAACATACAGGAAAGAACAGATCTTCAGCCTGCTGTCATCTAATCTGGTGGCAAATGGACTCTACTGAGTGACACACAAGGGGGAATGGCTTTAAAATGACAGAGGGGGGATTTAGATGGGATCTGAGGAAGAAGTTCTCCCCTGTGAGGGTGATGAGATCCTGGCAGAGGATGTCCAGAGAAGCTGTGGATGCCCTATCTCTGATGGTGTTCAGGGCCAGGCTGGATGGGTCTTGGAGCAGCCTGCTCTAGTGGAAGGTGTCCCTGCCTGTGTCAGCAGTTTTGGAACTAGAGATCTCAGGTCCCTTCCGACCCAAATCATTCCATTATTTTATTCCTATCTCCCATAACTGTCCTCCAGTGAAGAAAATCTTCTGCCTAGCCTCTCAAAAAACTAAAGAAACAGCTTTTTATGGTGAGGCATTGTGTGAGGACGAAAGATTCAGCAATGCACTGAGTTTTCCCCAAGCTTGCAATGATGTGACAATGTCAAGAAGATTTGGAACAAGATGTTGTATTTCCTTTCAACGTGGTTATCAGTAGCATCCCTCTTATCCATAAAGTGGCTGTTTGAATGGAGTAAACACCTTTGCATACCTTTGTATAGCAAAGGGCTGTACTTCATGGGTGCACTAGCTCACTCCTTTTAGCTCAGGTCACTCTGGAATGTTTTTTCCTGATTGATGTAGGCACCCCCGTCTCCAAAAATGCCAACAAATTAATCATAATGGATGCCCCAATGGTGAAAAGCCTGAGCTGTCATGACCAGCCATCAGTGGGACCTGTCCTGCCGTATACTGACCGGTACTGGCAGATGCCTTGCCGAAGGTCACAGGGCTGCTATGGCAGGGGGGTGAGTTGTGGCCTTTGCTCTCAGGATCTGCCCCTTAGAGCAGTAGTCTCTTTCCATGCCAAATGGTTGCATTCCCCATTGCTGGGCCACCCTTGATCTAGACAGGATAAGAAATGACAGTGCACGTCTGGAAAAATCCTGCAGATATCTTGACCTTTGGCTGTAGGAATGACTGCTGGCTCCTGCTGCAGAACTGCCTCCTCCTCCCCCGCTCCCTGACACAACATATATATACACACAGCTTTTGTGTGCGCCAGCTTTTACTGGGGACATGAGTCTCACTGGAATTCAAATGAGATTTGCCAAGTCCAAGAAGACTAAGTCAGACTTGTGTTAGTGTTGTGGAAAGAGGTGCGGGAGGTCCTGTTCCACCTCATCCCCACCAGCCCAACACAAGTTTTACTGTTCCTTGATTATGTATTTGCATTGCAGGAATAGCTGGAGAGCACGGCACACATTTTTGTTCTCTGCCACTGCCTAGGTTGGCAGGAGGTGTTGCTAAGCAGTTATTGTGAGTGTTTGTATACACTCAGCACCAGGTTACTGTGAAAATTTGGGAAAGACCCACCCTGGAGGTGACGTTCTCGCCAGCACGAGGTGACTCCCTGAGCAGTTTTCCGTGGGTGAAGGGAAATTGTCAGTCTTCACAAACATTGGTCAGATTTTTTGTTACAGAATGCCAGGGTTTTTTTCTGGTCTTATAACCTACTGTATAATGGAAAGCTGATACAATATCAGCAAGGATTGTGGCAGCCCTGCTTGCAGTAAAAGAGGGAAGGAGCTGCGCTATTGAGTGCTGCAACATCATTACACAAATCCATTTACAGCATCACCCAGGGACAGGGAGTGTGCATGGAGTAATTTTATCCCTAGCATTCCACTTAGTCGGAAATTGGGAGTGGATGCAAACCTAGCACCTCTTTTGGGTGCTGTCAGGATAGGAGAAATCAAGCACCCACTTCTCCTCCAAATCTGACTCAACTGTTGCTTTGCAGAGGTGTCTCACTAGATCATGAAAGTCATAATACCACTGCCTTTAGAGGCTTACTGAGGTCTCAACTGGGAGGTGGGAAGGGATTCTTAAAACAGAGGCTCCTGGACCCATGACAGGACTGTGTGTGAGAGCAGTTCAAGGGAAGTCTTAACCAGCAGGAGGCCAGAACAACAGTTCTGGTGCTGTATCCTGATCTGGCTTCAGTGGATTTACAGCTGGTTCCTTTCCTGGAATGAAAAGATTAGAATCGCTGGAGCTGCGTGTGCGTCTTCCAGCGAGGAGAACTAGGTATGCAGCAGCTGTAAAAATAAAGAGCCCTCTCAGGCCATAGTAGTAAAAAGGTTTGGAAACTGTTGAAAGTGGGGTGGGGTGGGAAAATCCTCAAATTTCCTACTTTTTTTTTTTTTTTTTTTTGTATTCTGAATTTTGGCATGTCAATTTTGAACTTGGTTTGAAAGAAAGGGATGAAAATTCCGTGAAATTGGGGGAAGAGTCTTCAGATAAAAAAAAGGTTGCAAAGCTTCCTTGAAAACTCTAAAGAATTCTGTTCGGTTTTGTCTTGTTTGTTCTGTTGCTGTCTTTCCCAAAAGCACTGCAGATATTGGAGAGCCCGGCTGAAACAAATCAAGGATACAAAGCCTGACGAGAAGAATTTCAGAGCAATTTGACAAGATTAGACTGTGTACTTCATTATGTGGTTAGTTCAGCTTATGTTAATGTTTTGGGTGTTCAGCTGAGGACCTATAGGAGTCAAGAAGGGAGCATGCAGGTATATGCCTGCAGGTGACCAGAGATTTGCCTGTGTGAACTTCAGAAATTTAAGTATCAGTTTCTGAAGAAAACAAAGTAGAAGACAAATAACAAAAATAGTGGATTAACCAAGTCTAGCAAAAGATTGGTTTAGGAACTGGAAAGGTGAGTTTCATTTATATCTTCAGATAAAACTTTTTGTAAAATGAATAGAATAAGAAATAGCCGTTGTGCTATTTAATGCTTATTGCAGCAAAATCTCTTACTTCAACAACTTAGAGATCTCATGAAAGCTGAAGTGCAACATGAAGCTTCAGTGAGATTAGAATGGCAAACTATCTTTTGCTCTCCGTTTTCTCTGACCTTACCTGGAGTGTGAGATCTGTTCAGAGGAGCCTTCATCTTACAGTGATGGTGAGAGATGGCACTGGGAGCTGTAAGACCCCTTTTTCTTTCCCTGCTACCTGGGTGTAGACAGCAAGTAACTCAACACTACCACGGACTTTCCTCATAGCCCAGACATGGCCGCAAAAATCCTCTTCTGGCACTGCCATGGGAGGCACTGTCTGAGGAGTTTCACAGCCAGTGGTGCAGGTAGTATTAGTTCGAGGGAATGGCATGGTGCCCCAATAGTACTGCCAAGCCATGTAGGTTCATTTAGGATAACCACACCACTAGGTTCATAGAATCATAGAATCACAGAATCAAAGGTTGGTTTGGATTGGAAGGGACCTTAGATATCATCCAGTTCCACTCCCTTCCTTCCACTAGACACCTTCCACTAGACCAGGTTGCTCCAAGCCCCGTCCACCCTGGCCTGGTTGCTCCAAGCCCCCCACCCTGCCAGGGATGGGGCAGCTGCAGCTTCTCTGGGCAGCCTGTGCCAGGGCCTCACCACCCTCACAGAGAAGAACTTCTTCCTCAGATCTCATCTAAATCTCCCCTCTGTCAGTTTAAAGCCATTCCCCCTTGTCCTGTCCTTATCTGCGTTTGTCCAAAGCCCCTCTCCAGCTCTCATATTTCTGCCCTTTATATTCAGAAGGCTGCTTTAAGGTCCGTACTTATGGGAGGTTGCCCTTGGAAAGATTCTTCCTGACTTATATTGTCAAGAAATCATTTTATTCTGAGAGTTTCCTTGCCCTCCCCAAAAATCCTTATTAGCCTTCTTGCAAGGTCATTATTGGTCAAGATATGTTTTAAGTACGTAAGGACAGCACTAGGATTTGCAGAAGGATTTGTTGTGTAAAGACTTTTTTACCCCCTTAATAACTTTTCACAGCCCCTCACAGAATTTGTTGAGCAAGACTGATATTAGAGCCTGTTTTGGACTTGGTCCTAGAAAACAAGCCAAGTGTGATAAACAAAATAAAACATCTGGAGGTCTAGCCATCAGAATATCATCAGATATCTACTGTTTCTGAGGGGATGTTATGTATGGAAGGTAATAATCTGAAGTGCTGGGCTTTTCATAAAATACAACTCTAAAAGAATGTAGAATAAGACAAAAAAATAAAGTTGATCTGAGCTGATTGTCTAAAAAATTTACTATGGAAAACCATGAGGTCTGTAATGAATAGTTGGATTGCTTTAACAAATGTCTGTGCCAATAAAATCTAAATATATATTTAAAAACCAAAGATAACAGAAGTCAATCTTGCTAAGCAGAGATGCAAGGAACAATGCAAAGGGTAAACACAGTTGAAAGGGGAAAAAAGGCAAATAAGGTTCTAATTAGTGGGAGGGACTGAACAGATTACACAAAGAAGATAAAAGCAAGGAAACCTAATTGGAAACACAGTAATGTAGTATCAAACAATCCAAAGTATGTTATCTAGTACAAATGGGTTTTCAGCTCTTTCCACAGCAAGCGGTGAGTAAAAAGGTTGATGCTCCTGAGGTTAGAAGACAGGATGCATGGAGAATAAAAAATATCAGTCATGATTAAAATGCCCAAATTGAGTAATAGGCACATGCAATCCTACCCCCATGGTAAAGACTACTATTTCACTTTCAACTCACACGGAAACACATGAGCATACCGACGTTAAATACGTGTCCAATGTTACACGTTCAAGGAGTTGAGTAAAATCCTGCTGTTTCTCCATGTCTTTCAATGCTGCTGGAAATAGAAACCTAACCACTGCTACCATGTCATCTCTCTGAGGTGGCCCATGTAGGAAGATTATAATCTGAATTTGGGTGACCCACTGAAGAGACTAACTGTAGACTTTGTAGTGTGGAAGCAGGAAGCATTGGTGGGTCCTCTCACTCCCTAGCCAGCAAATGATGTGGTAGGTGCTTCTTACAGAGTTAAAATGGCTAGAGAAAGAACGCATGTATAATTATGCACATTGTATATGAATAGATACTTAATCAAGGGCTTTTGTGCTCCTTTGGGGAGTAAAGTCTAAATCGCAATTCTGAGGAAGGATGGACAACTAAAGGAGCAGGAAATCACTCTCCTGAGTTTATGGTGTCTGTGTCTACCATATGCACTGCAGCATGGGGCTGGAATATGACCATTTGCTCTCCAAGTACAAGCACCCTTATAAAAAAAACAAACAGCAATCCTCAGAGCTGTGTGGAATTGCTCTTCTAGGTGTCCTTGTCATTAGCTGCAGAATTAAAGGCACAAGAGAAGTGGACTGTTTTCCCTCCAAATCCTTTGTATTTAAATACAAGGAAGAGAGAAAATCTAGGAAAACACTTCCTGGTTAGTAGCCCATTGGCTGCCTTTCACTGCTTTCTGCCTCCATGGGTTATGATTTTCTTGAGTTGATGTCCCAACTTTGACTCTCAGTACACTGATTGAGCACTTCTTAGGGAAAGGTTCAGAAGTTCCTGCGAGTCATCTGCTTTGGTTGCATACTCGAGTGCCACAACAGTGGTTTCTGTTCTTTGAAGTGACATGTACAGCTTTTGCAAGTTGTTTCATAAAAGGAAGATCACTTTTGCAAACAGCTTTCTTCAGCATTGGCTTGGGTGTTGGGCATTGCTTGACAAATTCACCCCTTGCAGAGAACACAAGGCTTCACTGCTGCAATTGTATAGATTTGGCTGCTCCCTTTCCATCCAGCAGACTACCAGGCAGTGCCAGCTCCTCTAGAATTTAAAACACAGGCATATTTGTGGTCATTTCTACTTATTTTGTAGGGCTTTGCTCAGCAGTACTTGGAACATGTTGGCCTCAGATTTCTGGCAGAAGATTGTAGTGCTGCTATCCCTCTTCTGAACAAAGTGTTTGTCTCTCTGTCTCCCTCTGTCTATCCACCTATCAATCTATTCTATCTCTACTCTAAGCAAGCTCCGTTATGCCTGGAGTGGGAAATCTGCCTTTCCTGCTCAAGGATCAATATGCAAAGACCCTTCCCCTCTCTCAGAAGCAGCTGTCCTCATTTTTCAGATTTTGCTGTTTATTTTAGTAAACTAGACCATGGGACCATTGTTGCTGTGAGTCCCTTCAACCTGCTGCTATAGATGGCAAAATAGCTCCTGGATAGAAGCTGCCCTGCATTTTTGCTCTTTAAATAATGAAAAGATATAAAAAAAAAATTGAATCTGGCCTTTTCCCTCTTTTGCTCTATTCCTATCAAAAATGCCATGAATGAGCTTTTCCCTCCCTCCTTTTTTTCTAAATGTTCGTAAGTGAGCAGGTATAAAAAGAAGACAGTTCTAGCCTTTCCTACTAACTAGTTTTTTTAAGGGTCAGTGAATAATTAAAACTTGACAGTACTGGTCCTAACATCCCCTTTGGTGCCTCAAAGAGCTTAATAATATACAAATGAATTTTCACAGCCTTGACTGCTTGCCCTATAAGCCTGGTGGCAATAAGTGACCCCACCTCTCAAGTACTGACCAAGAGAAAGCAACAAGGCAATGGCAAAATATCTCTCTAAATAAGGACAGGAAAGATGGCTTCAGAAAATGAGTGCTGTCTTTACTTAGCATGTGGTAAACTTTTGGAGTTATTGCTGGTGACCAAATACAAAAAGGTCTGACATATGTTCTTTTGATAAACTTTAAGCTGGGGACAATGGTGTGGTTGAAGTTTGCATCTCAGATATGGAATGATAGAGTAGGAGAAAAATTTGGCACAGCAGCCAAAGGTCAGGAATGGCAGTGCAGACAAAGTGGAAAGCTTTGAGGCAGGACAAAGACTATGATGTTAGTGATGGGATCAGACTGCCGCAATAGCAATACCCAAATGCAGCAATTGGAATGACTCATCCCTGCACAGCTGTTTCTCTCAGGAACCAGGATGGGGTTCGCTCCCTTGGGGTTCAGTCTCGCCAAGCTGAGCTTTGCTGGATTACTTGATTTAGCAGGCTCTCTGACAAATCACTGCATGTGTGACCCTCAGTCTCCTCTGGGGATGATCTCTCTTTCCTCCACACTTCCAAGACAACCTTTCCTGAGGAAGTCATACTGTACCATAGGCAAATTTGGTCAGAGGAGACTGCAGGTCGCCTTGACCAAGCTCTTGCTCAAAGGAGGGTCAGAGATGAGGACAAACCACTCTTGGCTTAGCTCACCTTTAGCTCATTGATTGGGGAAGGGCAGTGAACTTTCTTTAGCAGCTGATGTGAAGGACAAGGACAGCCTTTCATGAATCAAGCAAGATGACATTTTACTTTTCATCTCCAACCCTGTGACAAATGATGATGTCAGTCAGGCAGTATTTCTATTCTGGCCAATAGACCCTTTCAATCACTTTGAAGCCACTGATTTCAAAATGACCCGAAGTTGTGAAGAAATGCCTTTGTTTCTCTGGTTTCAGGGATTCATCTGAATTAGGAATAGTTCCTCACTTACAGTGAATGACATAAAAAGATGGACCTCTGCAAGCAGAATGAAAGATCTACAAGAAAATTAAAGAACAATGACTTAGCACTGAGTACAATGCTGCTTAAGCCTGACTGCAACAGAGAGTATTTTCAAGACTTCCACTGCTACTACATTAGCTTTTATAGCTTGTAACCTTTCAGAACACCAGGTGAAGTGTGGCACTGACAATATCCTCATTCTGCAAGTAGAAACGGGGGATGGTATAAAAAAAAGAGTAATGTTCATTTCAACATTAGCAATCTAAAATTTGGTATCTTGCCTAACTATCTTTTCTGGAGTAGCTGAAGCTAGATATGCATACATAGAGGGCAAATTAACTGACTCACAGTAACTTGTCTTAAACAACTCCTCCTCAGAGGGTCCTTCTGATGATTAGAAATGAAATGGAAGTGGGATGATACAAAGTGAGTTAAATACATAATTTCAAAGCATTGCCTCTGATTTGAAAGACCTGTTTTGTTTGGAATTCCTTTTTCAACATTAAAGACAATGCGTTCTACATTCTAGAGTGTCTAATCTAATAAACTAATAAACTCCCAATTAATTTATTATCTTATTATTCTAGACTACTCTAGATTCTGATATAACCCCATTTTCCAACAAATAACTTTGAAGACTGATTTCTGTTCTTTGCTCTTGTTCACATTGCTTCTTGCTGGGGGCAGATGAGATTGCAGAGCTGTTTACTAGACTTAGTCATGGGTACCCTGGAAATCACGGTGCTAAGTGATTTCTCTCACTTTCTTAACTCCATTTGATGTCCTGACCTTGTACTACATCTACAAAGCTGCCACATCTTCAGAATGACTTTGCAGAAAGATTCTCTAAGGATTTCTCTAAGGGTAATTATCAGCTTGTTTTCATCTCAGCTAATTTTTTTTTATTATTATTAGTCTCTTCCCCCCCCTTTTTTCTTTTTTCCCTTTCCTATGCTTTTGTTTAGAGCCAGAAAAATCAATTAATCTCACAGAAAATGTCATTCCTGAAAGGTTAGGGTGCACGGAGCCACATTAGCCATTAAAAGCGTCTGCAGGGCGCAGTTCCCAGTCAGTAGATGTGTGGGTGGGATTTTGTGCATTTTAATACCAGATACCTGCAAATTATTTAAGTCTGTGTTAGTCACTCAATTCTGCCTATATAGTGAAGGTAACCTTCAGACACCCATTCAATCCTTGGCCTCCAGGTTTGATTTCATTAAAGGTGTCTACAATCATGTTTAAAAGAAAAAGAAACAAGCAAACAAATCAACCAATCCCTAAAACGGGTTATCCTTTGCATCAGGACAGGTAGAATTTGAAGACTGCCAGACAGCACTGTCTCTGAGTATCCCGTGGATTTTGTAAGTCTGTTTTATTTCCAGCTGCTCTCTTCTCTCATAGGTTTTTCTCACCAGAGACTCTCTTAACCCCGATCCATTGCAGCTGACTTAAACCCTTGCAAATTAAATAAAGAATAGCTAAATTTTTCAGCAAAGTAGGGTCAGTTCCGGTTTCATTCAAAATGTAAATCCAGGTGATTTAAATGCACTTTGCAAGAGAGGGTTAAGTTACAATAATAAACTTACTTGCATTGGCACCAGCTCACGTAGAAGGAGAAAAAGAAAAATTATGCTCATCCAATTCTATACAGCTTGGCAGGAGATGGGAAAAGCAGAGCAGGGTTTCTAGGAAAGCACAAGGAAAGTCCCTGCTTAGAAAGCTGATCTGGTGAAATTTACTTTTTTATTTTTTTTTTTCCTGGATTCTCACAAAACTGCACAGGCCAGGAGGGATTTACTTCAGTGTCTGCCACAGTGCACAGTAATGGACACTGGTCCAAAAAGAAGCCTTTTACAGATGATATTATAGGTCCTGAGCATTTCTGTGGTCTTCTTCAGTTAGATGAAAAAGAAAGTCCTGAATTGCAAAGAGCACTAACATGCTCTTATAAGCATCAGCCATGTAGAAAGACAGACTACAGTTCATGCATATACCTAGCTATAATGCAAGTTTAACATATATTTAAGTTATGACCTTAAAATGAGAGTCAAGCCTCTACATATCCCTTGTAAAGTTAGTTGGACAGGAAGAGCTCTGTTTGATTTGGAGGTGTGAAAGCCATCCCGTTACTGCCTTGCAGCATCTTTTCTTCCTGCAATGTGTCTGGACCTACTTCTGTTCCTTTTTATCCAGAAACATGGATGTGTTCAGCTCTGGGGCCCCTAACACAAGAGGGAGGTAGAGCGGGTGGAGTGAGTCCAGAGGAGGCCGCAAAGATGTTCCCAGGGCTGGACCACCTCTCCTATGGAGACAGGCTGAGAGAGCTGAGCTTGTTCAGCCTGGAGAAGAGAAGGCTCTGGAGAGACCTTGGAGCAGCTTCCAGTGCCTAAAGGGGCTGACAGGAAAGCTGGAGAGAGGCTTTTGACAGAAGCAAGTAGCAACAGAAGGGGAATGGCTTTAAACTGTCAGAGGGGAGATTTAGATGAGATCAGAGGAAGAAGTTCCTCCCTGTGAGGCTGGTGACACCCTGGCACAGGTTTTCCAGAGAAGCTGCAGCTGCCCCATCCCTGGCACTGTTCAAGGCCAGGCTGGATAGGGCAACTTGGTGTAGTGGAAGGTGTCCCTGCCTGTGGGTTGGAACAAGATGATGTTTAAGGTCTCTTCCAACCCAAACCACTCTAGGATACTATGATCCAGTTCTCTGCTCCTGATTGTCAAAAGGCTTTTGTGCACACTATTAAAGAGGGCTGGGAACCTTGTGGGATTTTGCTTCAATTTTCTGAGTGCTGGTTGATCAGGCTGCAACTTTTGCACTGGTTCAGGCATCTACAGACTGGTCCTCTGGATTACATAAAAGCAAAGCGTACAAGGATTTCTTAAGCTTTTTCCTTCCATGTCCCCATTGGCAAAATGGAAGTTCATTAATAATCCATTTATGGATTTTGGTATTTAGAAATACGTACATGAATAAAAACCAAATTAATTGTAGTACATGAATAAAAAAACAAATCACTTGTATTTCTGATACAAGCCAGGATGCTGTTGGCCTTCTTGGCCATCTGGGCACACTGCTAGTTTGTATTCAGCTTGCTGTAGACCAACACCCCCAGGTCCTTTTCTGCCAGGCAGCTTTCCATCCCTAACTCTGTAGCACTGGTTGGAGTTGTGACCCAAGTGCAGGATCTGGCACTTTGCCTTGTTGAACTCATACAATTGGCCTTGGCACATCGATCCAGCCTGTCCAGATCCCTCTGTAGAGCCTTCCAGCACTCAAGTAGATTGACATACCTGCCCAACTGATTTTTGCCTGCAAAGTCATTGAGATTGTACTTCTTCCCCTTGTCCAGGTCATTAATAACTTCTAGTCACCTGCGACCTCCCTGGTTAGTCTGGGACTACTGATAAATAATGGAAAACAGCCAGCTTCCTCAGTACCCTTGTGTGGATTCCACATGGTCCCATAGACCTGTGTGTGTCTAAGTGGTGTAGCAGGTCACTGACCATTTCCCCTTGGATTTTGGGGGTTTCATTCTGCTCCTTGCCCCTGTCCTCAAGCTCAGAGGGCTGGGTATCCAGAGAACAACTGGTCTTACTATTAAAAACTGAGAGAAAGAAGACATTAAGTACTTCAGCCTTTTCCTCATCCTTTCTCACGGTTTCACCCTGCATCTAATAAAGGATGAGATTCTCCTTAGGCCTCCTTTTCATGCTAATGTATTTATAGAAGCATTTTTTTAATTGTCTGTTACAGCAGTAGCCAGGTTAAGTTCTGGTTGAACCCTGGACCTTCTTTCTTATCCCTGCATTCTCTCACGACATCCTTCTAGTCCTTCTGAGAAGCCTGCCCTTTCTTCCAAGGGTCATAAACTCATTTTTTTTTTCCTGAGTTCCAGCCAAAGCTTTCTGTTCAGCCAGGCTGGTCTTCTTTCCTGCTGGCTCATCTTTCTGCACACAGGCACAGTCTGCTCCCAGGCCTTTAAGGTGTCCTTGTCCATGGCAATGGGGTTGGAACTAGATGATCTTTAATCTATGATTCAATATCTTTATGATCTTTATGATTCAATAATTCAAAGAAGTAAGTTGCCATGATGTTGGATGAACTGAAACTTTACCACAAATGCACTGCAACACAAAGTGCTAATTTGCTTAGGCCATCTTCTGATCCCATTTACTTGGATCTCCGTATGCTGGAGAAAGGGTGCACAGTTTCCTAAAAATAGATGCCTAATGTGATTCGAGGCTCTTGGGAGTCCCAAACATCCACATGGGGCTTGTGGATACCAGACAGGTCTTACAGAAGACTCATGGTACTCCAGATGTTTGAGACCAGCTGGAATACCCTAGAGCATCTCAAATAGCATTGAACACCTATGTTCAGGCAAGTGAATAATGGCCTTTAATCACCATGACCAGCTTGGAGAAAGAGAGAATGGCTCTCCATTCAAAAAAGCTTTCAAATTGCTCCAATACACATTAATGAGGGTCTGACCATGCCCTCAATCCAAGTGCCATCCAAGCTGGGAAGACAAAACAGTAATCATAGTATTTGCTTACTTGCATATTCCATGTAATGAAGAAAAAATACCAAAGACCACATGGGTACAACCAGAAAACCAAGGACTGCACGTGCTTTTGTCCCAGTCCTTGCCTGGAGACCTTTTTATGCCTCCTTCAATATGAAAGACAAGTAATTATGATGAAATCTCAGGTTTCTATTAAACAGAAGATACAGTAATAATCCTCAAAAGTGCAGAAGAACCCTTAAAAAGGCAAAATGGAAAAAAAATTCTGTATGAGAAAGCAAACAAAAAGAGAGTACATTCATTTTTATGATAAAAAAATCTATTGAAGTTTAAGTTGAAAATATGCCTGGGATAGGAGGGGAGAAAGCAGAGAGAAGGCTGACTCATGTTTTTTGAATGTTTGGGGTTAGCACCAGTGTATTTGGCAAATTCTTGTGTGTACTTAATACGTGTGAAGGAAATTATAATTGGTCCATAGATGATTTGTTAACTAAAAATAGGGCTAAAGCTGTAAAAATATTTGCAACATGAAATTTCACCAACTCTTCATCATTCTTTAGTGCTTTTCTCAAAACACATTGCTAACTATGGGGTCTCTAAACACCTCTCCATGGTAATTTATTTGAGAGCTGATGGCAAAGCTGAAGATGCATTTCAGCACGTTGGGTGAGATCTGCAAAGGCAGTTAAAGCAGATGAGGACCAGCCAAGCTAAGGGAGCAACTCCTTCTCAATCACAACATTGAAACACCTCACTGACTTAAATGCCTTTACACTACTAGCAAGTCCTGTCAGGTTAGAAACTTGCTCTGGTCCTATATTTGTAAGTGAAGGAGCAGCAGCTGGGTTTTGTCTGCCTGGCTGTCTGAGCAGTCTGTCCTTGGTGGTTGAAAATGTCCCTGAAGCAAGGAAATCATCCCAGGATTTACTAATCACCATATTACCTTTCCAGACCTTATTTTGCATGTTGTCTCCACATTTTGAACATTTTTCTGCCCATGAGATTGTCTTGGCCACTTCTTCTGAACAGTGGTAAAAAATCTGCTGGGACACCCATTTTCCATGTACCCCAAACAGGAATGTTCCCAGATGTCCTCAGCAAACTGAGAGAGGTACCCCAAGTGAATCACCCCTGTGTGGTCCCATTCATTACATGGCACATCATCTCATTTTCTGATTTGTATGAAGAGAAAGTCTCAGTCTGAACCTGGAATTGATTGAAAGTCCAGTTGAAGGTGGTGGAAAAAATCCTCTCTTGACCTTCATGAGTTTTGGCTGGTATCCAGACTCCTGACATTCACACCTCCTTAATGCAGCCTCCGGCACTTGAGTCATGTAAAGCTGGATCAGGGAAAATCTCAGGTAATGCAGCATAAGCAGCCACCCCGAAGGAGATGAGCTGGTCAGCTTTTCCCAGCTATGTCATGGTTGCGTGCAGAGTTTATGAAGTGCTCCTTATCCTAGTGCATCCAAACTGAGCAGCAGCTTTTGTGGTGCCTGCGATGGAAGACCTCGGAACATAAGCTGCCACCAGCACCTTGCCATTGACCTCAGCCTTTCTCACCTCTCTCTCCTCTTCACAAGCTCTATCCCCTCCCAGTCACCCCCCTCTTCTTCCTCTCCCTAGCCTCACGACAGCACTGTTGCGGTGTCCAAAAATCTGTCATCTGGAGATCCTGCTCCCTGAAATTATAGTCTATGGTTTATGAAATGCTGAAGGCCTGCTCAATGTTACCTCCCTGTCACTCCTCATTTGCCCTTTATTAATAGGTGGATGAACTTGAACAAATACAGCAAATTCCTCTGCTTTCCCTTTTTTTGCCTCTCCATCTTATCTGTCTTTTGCTGCTCTTCACAATTCACCTCTCAATCTACCCCTTTCTCCCTATTCCAGCCTAAGTCACAAAGCAAGAGTAAAAATAATGTCATCCCCATGGCTGTTAACCAGTCATATAAGCTTAAGCCTTGTTCACAGCACGCAACTAGAATGAGAAAGTGTATGTGCCCACTCATATATACAAATGCATGTGCCTGTGTGTGAAAACACTGCCTTTACACCAAGTTTTGCAAGAAAGGGTGGAGACCTTGTGAAGAAATCTGGGAATTGGAGCAAACTGCAAGTTTTCAGTTCATTTAAATTTTTATTTCAATTTCCACCACAGCTTTCTGCATTCATAATGTATTTTTTTCCCTTAAGGAGAAGAGTTATGCTGCTTGCAGGCACTAGATTGAATTACAGGTTACATCTCTTCTTGGTGTCAAATCAGCAGTTACATGAGTCCATATGAGCTGACAAGCCAATTTTCATTTACTTGGGTAATTACATGTCCATTCCCTCCTCCTACTACCAGGGGATGCCTAGCATGGTCTGGTTTGAATAGACCTACATGACGGATGTCAAAAAACCCCAAACAAACAAAGAAAAAAAAAACTAACAAAAAAAAAACCAACATAATTTGGAGGAGAGAAGTTGGGATTGCAGTTAAACCAAAAGCAGGTTGCCCTGTGGAGGGCTTATGGTAGCAGTATGGGAAGTCAGCAGCTGGCAGTGCTGAAGTCATTGCTTTCTTGAAGTTGGATATCACATAAAGAAGCAAAATCTATTTTAGAGGAATCCAATAGATTGTTTGTTATTACCCTCAGGTTACATTTATATTTTACTCTAGCACAGGGACAAGTTGTGAAGGAACAAATTCTGCGTATACTCATAGCACTCTTGCCCTTCAGAACTGCTTGGCTGCATAGAAACTGGCTTTGGAAATGTTTCCTTTCTATCTCCTAAACAGCACTCAAGAGTTACTTGCAAGTTTGCTAGTTCATCTAGGCTGATATGGTTAGCATTAACAACTGTGTAACATGAACAACTGAGTCCCAGCAACCAGAGACAGACCTATAACTCTTTTTTTTGCTGCTAGTGGAAGTTGGAGATACTAGTAAGCAAAGGTAAAGCATTGCATAAATGACAGCTCCCTCAGTTAAAATTGCACCTTTTTAATAATCAATGCTAATTGAACAGACTGGGAGATACAGGCTTTAAACTAAGAATTAATGGACAGTTTGTGAGATTAAAAATGTCAGCTGTGGCTTTCTCACATTAGGTTCATATGTTTGGGCTATGCTTTTAAGGAAGCAACATTACCATTAGCTACCCTTTATGCATTTGACTTACACAAAATAAGATTTTGTCCTTTTCTTTAGGAAACAAACATCACCCAGCCATCAGCATCAAGGTCAGCACAGGTGGGAGGCATAACCCCACCAGATCTCCTCTATAATGGTT
The DNA here is from genome assembly GCA_025447955.1 of Psilopsiagon aurifrons. Classification (NCBI taxonomy): domain Eukaryota; kingdom Metazoa; phylum Chordata; class Aves; order Psittaciformes; family Psittacidae; genus Psilopsiagon; species Psilopsiagon aurifrons. Next base: position 5,239 of record JAOEHY010029843.1, on the reverse strand, counting down.
AGGCAAAGCTGAACTTCTTTTGGTGTTTCCCTCTGACTAGAGCTGAAAAAGATAAGGTTCACTGGAGGTAACCAGAGCTGTTGCTCACCTTTCTTGCTGGAAGAACTGTGTTTCCCAGTCTGATTGCCAGATTCGCTCACATCTTGGCTATCAGGTTTTTCCTGGGTTGGTGTGCTGACAGCAGAGTCTGGTCAACTTTAAAATACACATTGCACTTGCTCTCTGGAGTTTCTCCTCTCCACAGAGACCCTGATGTTTCTAGCTGTAAACCACACTGAATGAAGGGCTCCCACCTATCTGAGGGTCATAGGAGATGAGCTACTGTCAGCTGTGCTAGTGGAATGCATGAGCCATGTCTTTCTCTGGCAAGAAAACATATGACAAACAGCCTAGATATTTTTTCTATTTCTTTCCAAATTTGTGGGTGTGCGAGTGCCGGGTTTGTGCCAATTCAGGTCACTGCACACAGTACAGCAGAAAAAAACAAAACAAAACAAAAATTTGAGGAACTCAGCACAGCAGAGCAGTCCAGGCTTCAGTAGCTGCAGCAGCAGGTGGGCAATATTAACTGGGCTTGGCCGTCTTCAGCTGTTTTGAACATTTGCTGGTAGAAGGAGATGATCAGAGGTCAAGTCTGTACTACAAGGGAGCACTGTTTCCGGTTTGGGATATTAGTCATTAATTAAGAGCAGGTGTTGGTTGTCTAGACAACTATTCTGGCTAGCCAGGAAAAAAAAGTGGATTTTCAGGTGATTATTGGGAAAAGGTTGGGAGTTAACTACTTAATAAACTTAATTTTATTTTTAGTTTACAATGTTTGACCATGGAATACTACTTTTTTTCCCAGTGAGAAAACAGATAATTTTCATAGAATCATAGAATGGTTTGGGTTGGAAGGGACCTTAAAACTTATTCAGTTCCAGCCCTCCTGCCACAGGCAGGGACACCTTCCATTAGACCAGATTGCTCCAAGCCCCATCCACCCTGGCCTTGAACACTGCCAGGGATGGGGCAGCCACAGCTTCTTTGGGCAATCTGTGCCAAGGTCTCACCAGCCTCACAGGGAAGAATTTCTTCATAGTGTCTCATCTAAATCTTGCCTCTGTCAGTCTAAAGCCATTCCCCCTTGTCATATCACTACACACTCTTGTAAAATGCCCTGTAAAATCTTGCAGAATGATGCTGGGGAAAACAGGTATGTGAGCCGGACAGGTAAAGCTGTCCCTTAGTAGTTTTCTTACTTCTTTTTTTCTACTACACTTTATGTTAACACCATGTAAGTGTATGTAAGTTTCCCTGCATGTCTAGACATCTCTCAGCCACATGGAATCCAATAAAATAAATAAATGAATTGCTTTCTTAATTAAAACCAACAATTATTTCAGTTCTTTTGGAATAAATGTGAAGTTTTCTTCTATAATTAAGGATCACACACTTTTTTAGAAGCACTTAAGCATACACTTAACATGCAGCACGTTTTCAGATTCTTTCCTGATGGCTTTGATCTCAATTATGTTTTTGATTTCCCCTCATCATTTCTCATCCCTTTTCTCATCTGTTACTTCCAATCTAAGCTTGCCTTGTATAAATAAATCCTAAATTGACGTCATTTGTCTGTGGTATGGAACACTGTTTATATTGAATCAGAATTGCTGTTTTGTCAGTGTGGAAAGCAACCTGAATGGCCCAGGTGCAGAAGCCTGAAGCTTAGTGGCTTGAAATGAACATGTGGATTGATCCAGTCAAATTCTTACATTAATTAACTGTACTTCTTAACTGTTCTCCTTTTTGGCCCTCCACCCCCCACTCTTTTATTAAATTAAAACATTATCATGATTCATGCAGTACAGATTTGCTTTTGGACTGACACAGAACTGAAGTGAATTTTGCTCGGCAAAGTAGGTATTGCTAAGGCTGTTGAAAATAGGTTGTGATCTTTATGTGTTTTTTTGTTCTCTTTTGTATCTTGCCATTGGAGGTGAAATCAAAATAGATCTATAAACAAGGTGTGTCTAATTTAAACTACTGACTACTTTACTGGTGATAAATTTGCTGTAGCTATTTCCTGAAGATATTTGTTTTCTTTTCCCCATTTGTGCTGAGAGTTGAGACATTATTTTTCTGTAGAAAGGCTATTTAAAAAGTCCACTTCCAGCTGAAACAGCTCTAGTCTTTGCTAATTATATATTTGTTTAAGTTATTTCTTCTACAGAAAAAAAATAAATAAAAACAACCCCTGAAAAGTACAGGTCCTTTGTCAAAAATTGGTTGTTTTGGCTTCACTAACAGCTTTGCCACAATTTTCTTCTAACTTGGCCATGTTATGTTACCTCTTAACCTTATTTATGAATTGGTCGAAAATATGAAATATGCTTCCTTTGTCTTATCTCTTGATGCTGGCCATTCTGCACATCAGATTTAACACATACTTTATAATAACTATCTGTTGCTAAGTGTCATTTATGGGTCCTTTTACAATGCCAGAATAGTGTATACATTTATAGATACATGCATAAGAATCAAGCCTTTAATCTCTTGGTGCCTTGATGTGTAATGACCATGATAATACTGGCTTTGTCTAGAAGCTCTTTGATGCAGGGTGGTTTCTATCTCCATTGCTTTTGGGAATTACTTGCTGAGTGAGGACCTTGTTCTTTGTTGGGCTTACTGCAACATTCACTATTTCCTAAAACACAGCATATGTCTAAACTCTAACTGGTGGTGCAAAACTGTGAATTGACTCTAAGGTAGGGCTAGAACAACTCCTGGCCCATTCAGTGTCCAAAATTGAATGGGTCCCTCTTAGAAACTGCCTATTTCATGTTACACATTATTGACACAGTTTGGGGTTTTGCCCCTGGCTAATCTTCTGAAAGCTGCCCAAGCCCTGATCTGAGAACAGAGCAATCACTTTCCTTTTTGACTTCTCTGTGACACTCATATTTCACAACAGCAACTCAGTTGCTTTCAACCTCTTTGCACATGTGGGCATATGGAAATTTTCCAAAGCTGGATCATGCCATGGGCAGAAAATTTAGCTCTGTTAAAGTGGATCTTTTTTGTGCATATGAACCAGAAGCAGAAACACATTTGAATTTCTGAAGAATTTATATGCATTTTGGGAAAAAGGAAGAAGGGCTTTCAGGAGAAGAAACTGGTTCTTTGTGGGTGCCATTACAGACCATCATTGCAAAATATTACTGAAAATATGATAATAAAAATTCTTAACTCATCTTCTGTAGATTAGACTAGCAAGGTGAGATTAATTTTTTCTGAGTTTATGTATCTATAGAGTAGACTACTTCAGCTGAGCTACTCTTTCTCAGCTCCAAAATCATGGTCCAGGCTTTATTAGCTACCTGCCTGTGCTCAAATCCCTAGGTATTCAGACGAAATGCCCTGTGAAGGTCTGTCTCTCTTTCAGCAACCAGATTAGGCTGTGGGACTCCATAAGTAATTCCCACATAAACCAGGATGCTGGAAAAATTCCTGCTGTGATATAGGAGAAGTGTCAGGGACAGAGTGGGTATGTGTTGGAGAGCAAATATCTGACTAAAGGGTGGCCAAATCTGTTAGACATTATGAAAGTGCTAATCACTTTTTGAAGTCGATGAAGTGGGTGGGTGGGTGTCTTAGAAAGGATCTGATCTCTTCTTGGTGCCTTCCATGTTCAGTGAGGCTGGTGGGAATGGCTCAGTGCAATGCATATTGTAACAGCCTCTCTATGTAAATTTTGGACATTCATAAAAATAAGTGAATTAAATTCCTCTCTGATATATCATTCCCTGTGCTGCTTTTCTTTGTAGTGACCTGTCCTACAAATCAGCTGGGTGATAATGGTGATAACGACATTGCTATGAGGCTGCTGAAGTGAATATGAACTGGCCAAATGAAGATGGAAAAATTACAAGTTTACTTTTAAACTGTTTGCTCTATTTTTCCCTTTCACCAATATATCAAAATATGGTAGCTTTTCCCTTCACTTAGATATCAGAATATGGAAAAACAGTTAAAATATATCAAAACAAGGAAAAGTAAAGCAGCTATCTAGAATTACATTTTTGCTTCCTATGTTTCTTGCTGCTGAAATTAGGATGCCATCTGTGGAGAGAAGGGAAGGAAGGAGATAATTTTTTCTATGAGTTTTCACAAACTTAAGCTAATTTTTTTTCGTAGTGGTTGGGACCCTGCGACACAGCTGAAAGTTACTGCAATGGGGAAGATGCTAAACATCACGTTGCTATGAAGATAGAGATTTGGCTTGTGGATTGGTGTGGATTGGTTAAATCCCAGTAGCCTAATGCAAACTCCAAATAACTACACGCTAGAGCATACCTGGAAACTGTTTGGCCACAGGCAAATTCAAATCTCCTTGTTTTGGTGACACAAGGTAACAGTCCTGGCTCCTGCCCCAGATTTCTACCTCCTTGTGATATACCTTCCCCATGCGATGTCATCAAGCTGGCTTTTATTCCTCCCAAGATTTCTGATGCTGATGGTTCCTTTTCTTCTGATGCTAAGCAGCTTTCGTTGGGAGTGTCTTGCTGGGATTGTGTCTGTGCTGTAAGCTGATCCAGCCATCGAGCAGGAGGTTTTAGCTTGCCTGAAAATTTTGAGGAAGAGTTTCCAAACTTCACAATGCATAAGCCAGGAGAGCATATGGCCATAAATCCTATAAGCTTGGACACTTAGTGGTGATTCAGTAGTACTTGAAGGACTCCTCTGGATAATGCTTCTGTAATGCAAGGTGGCTGCAGTGGGGAGAGGTTTGAGTCTTAGGGTCAGCTCTGTGGGCTTTGCTGTCTTAGGCAAGTGGCAAATGTCCACTGTACACACAGAGAGATCCAGAATGAAGCAATGCATCTGGGGAACTGCTTATTGAACTTCCCGACACAAAGATATAACACTGCATCATCTGCTGGGAGAAGTTTTTGAGAGAGGAGACTTGATATCCTCATAGTGCAGATGAGAGCTTCCTCTTTGCCTCCTGCTCTTATCCCCCAGCTGAGGAAGAACACGTGTTTAGCCTTCTCTTCCCTTCCCTGCTCCCCTGCAGTACAGTTCATATTAAGGCTCTGGTTACTTTTTGATGGGTACCATGAGCATCAGGGCCCTGAAATGCCAACCCTTGTGCCAACAACAAGGTATTTGTCGTGGTTTAAGCCATAAATCAGCCACGCAGTTTGTTCACTCGCTTCCCCCTTTTTCTTCCCTCTGCTCCTGGAGGGATGGGAAGGAG